>CM076569.1:442943653-443000046 GCA_034641835.2 Pinus albicaulis
CTGAAAAGGAGGGACGCTGTTCCAGGGGAAAAGAGGACGCAGATCAGCCTTAGAGTGAGGACGCTGTTCCAGGAAGGACGCAGTTCAGATCTGAGAAGGAGGGACGCTGTTCCAGGAGAAGAAAGTACGCAGATCAGGCTTAGAGAGAGGACGCTGTTCTAGGAGACAGAAGAACGCAGATCTGAAGGCACATTGATAGATCCAGACTTGGAGAGTACAGATCTGAAAGGGTATTTGCAGATCTAGTTCTGTAGGGTGCAGATCTGGAGATATAGCATTAGATCCAGCTTGGGAGATTGCAGATATGAAGAGATATTGGCAGATCCAGCCTAGATCTGAAGAGATAACATCAGATCCAGCCTTGGAGGTTGTAGATCTGAAGAGATATTATCAGATCCAGCATAGATCTGAAGGGGTAACAGTAGATCTGATCTAGGAGGACGCAGATCTGGAGGGATAGGACGCAGATCTGGATTGGAGGCTTCAGATCCAGTAGATCTGAGCATACAGGACGCAGATCCATCAGGGAGGACGCTGATCTGGTGAGCAGGATTGTGTGAGAGGGGCTTGACAGCGTTTTCCAGCATTCAGGAGCTGATCCATTCATCTGGAGGTTTTTGTGACTAGCACTCCATCTGTTTCTGCGCTGTCACTAACAGAGACAGCGTTTTCATTGGTGAGGGTTTGGAGGATCGATATCAGCTATCTCCTAGTCTTCAGCTCACAGTTTCATTGCATTCCAGCAGCAGCTCTTCATAGCAGCTCTCCAGCCAGCTAGGACGCCGTCCATATTTGCAGCCATCATTTGTTCTGAGAGGGTCTCCACTTGCCTAGGGCAAGGATAGGTGCACTCATTCTGATTTTCTTGTACTCCTCTCTATGTACTTTCAGATTAATAAAATGGCTCAGTTTTCTAGCATTCTATGTGTACTTGTTCCATGATTTGGTTCCAGCATTGTATTTTCTATATCTGTCTGGCATATTTCTGCGTATTACTGGTTATTTCCCTTTGGGGATATTACAAAGGCTAGGAAGACCCCAACACTAAAGCTAGAAGAGGCAAAGGATGACGCTAGAGGCCAAAGAAGGGCAATGATAGACCAAGAGAGATTGGAAAGGGCCACGACTAAAGGAAACACGCCCAATAGGGCTGTTGTCAAAGGAGGAATTGGCCAATGAGTGGGGCCGAGAGGGCTAGAGGCCTTCCTAGGGCCACAACAAGGCCAAGGAAGGCCTGCATCTAGGGGAAAATCCCTCTAAGGGTTGCGACAAGAGCAGAGAGACCCTAATCCTGGCCCACAATCACTTTGTTTTATCCCCAGAGGGCTTTAACCTACGCTGCCAAATATTACTCGGCAACACCATAATGCATAAATGAGTCAACATCTTATAATTTTGGCATTATATGCCATATTTGGATGAACGAGTCGACAACTTGGAGTTTGGAAGTTATGTTAAACATAACAGGAAAGCGTTAAAGCTTGATAACGAACACATGAACTAGTTGACAGCTTGGAATGATGGAACAAACAGTTAATAGAGGCAGAGTTGGCAGTTTAGCCAAATTTGGAGCTATATAAAAGTAAAAGAACCTTTCCTAAATCCTGTAACTCACCAGAATTGAGGAAAACAATAGTTTAACTTAGTTTTTCTCAAAGAAACAGTAGAGTAGTGTTTGAAGATGTGGAGAGCATATTCAGATGATCTGACAGAAGCAAGACAAAGACACAAATTAAATATTCATGCAAGAACAAAACTGCAAGATAACAACGTTTTAACTCCAAAAATATCAGTCTAAATTTATTTATAAGCAGAGTCGAATTTGCAAGATAAAGTTAAGGTGTGGAATTTTGTTGGTGAGATGGATTGATGTTGTTGGTGAGTATGGTGAATTGTTCAGTAATAAGAGATTGTTAAAGGTGTTGTAATGGTCATTTTGATGAGTGCTGAAGTGACAAATTGATTTGTTTTGTAAAAGGGAATGACTTCATTATTTGACTATGAAAATTGTATTAAAGATGAATAATATAGGTCATGCAAGTTGTAGCTTGCAAGTCATGGGTTGTAGCTCCTTCCAGTAGTTGCTGGTAAATAGTTAGGGGTCGAATCTCCTTTCAGTAGAAGTTGATAAACTTAGGGGTTGTCGCTCTTTTCAATTGTAGCTGATAAATCAGGGAGTAATTGCTTCTTGCTAGTTTAGCTAGAGAATTTTGCAACAAGAAGTTGTAGCTTGTCTTGTGAAGATATTGAAGAAACGTTTGAAGAATCTGTGTACTATTTGTGCTATTTATGTTGTTTCTTTCCATGTTCATCTGAATTAATTGCTGAAGTATTTCTTGGTGTTCTAGTATCATTGCAAATAAAAGAATGTTTTTAAAATTCCTACACTGCTGATTCACCCCCCCTCAGTGTTGTCTTGGTTTCTAACAAAATTGAGTTCTTCTCCAAGTTATATGGCCATAACATTGGGGTTACAAGGGCCTTTTCCAAAACATTTGATAGAGAATGTGACCAAGTGGGAAATTTGACAACACACATCATAAAAACTCATTGTCACAGGTTATTAGCCCTCCCCAACAAGGAGAAAAGTGAGTAAAAAATAAGGAAATTAAATAAAAGGCATAGACACCCTATCTTAATAAGTTAAAGTTAAGACCCAATTGGGCAACTAGAACTCCACGAATTTGGTTGAAAGATCCTCGGAAAGATTTAGTATTCCTTATGCAAAAGTACATTACATGTGAGTGGCATTATAGTCTCATGTTCCTTTATCACATACACCTATTACATTTGAAAGATGAAAATCCTAGCAATATGCCCTATGATCTACTAAAAATCTTGACAAAGATGGCTAAAACCATTTAGAGACAACCTAAGAATGAAGGAAAGAGCATTTAGCATCCCAGTTTGATAAAAATAATAATAGTGTATGAGCTACAAAAGAATAATAAATATTGGGACAATTCACCCATGAAAATGAGTTTCTAGAAGGCATTGTTAGAGAAAATACATCAGCTAAATCTAAAGAAGAGGTACAAGAAGACTATCTATAACTAGATGAGCCAAGAGAAACAATTGTTGCAAAAAAAAGAAATAAAAAATAGAGAAGCCTAAAAATGAAACAATTACATATCAAAGGAGAATTACTAGAACCATGGTGAAGAAACAAGATCCATGGAAGCTTATAACCATGTTTGGGCCATTTTTCAGGAGGTAGAATGGATGGAGTATGTGCATAGGTTGAAGGGATACAATGATGAAATGGCACTAGAATTTGCCATGAATTTCAGCCAACAAGTCTATGGTTGTTGGAATAGTTGTAGAAGTTAGAGGAAATTCTTGAAAAAGTGACAATATTTTCCACAAGAAGAGGAACAATGGTATTGCAAGTGGAAATCCAAACCAAAAATCCTCCAACAGTTTTTGGAATCTGGAGAGGCTTTAGTGAAGAAAGGGACAATATTTGACTATTAGTCTTTACCGCACCCTTGGGGAGATGCAGATTTTCCCATATAAATCTATATCACATGCAAGAACAATTTTGAATGGACTACCAAGCTCTATGAAGGCCAATTTTGAAAAATGTTTGTCAGCAAAAGTCATATGGGACAAACTTCATGATCTTCACTCAAAAGGAGCATTGACTATGACTCTAGTCAAGAAGATGATGAAAAGCAAGAAGGAAATCGAGAACCCATCAAGGAAGTTGAAAATAAGAATGATGACATCAAGACCAAAGAAGACCTAGAAGAAGAAGAAAGCAAATAAGTTGTCATGAAAGAAATGAAGAATCAATGAACTTCTTCCTGGCTGGAAAATGGGATCTTCTGGACTCCGGAAACTCCCTCCGGGAATTGGCACTGACCCTCTGTTGTCTCCTCCACAGAAAAACGAACTCCCTCTCAGCTCTGCGCAGTCCCAGCGTAGCCTCCATGTCACTGGCTCTGCGCAGTTGTCTATGGCTTTTACTGTCTCTTTTTCTATGTACTCTCTGGATCAAGAATCCTTCCAACTGGAATTACTGCCCCTCTCTACAAAGATCTCTTGATCAATTTTTCCTCTGAGCACTGCTCACTTCAAAAATTTGATCTCTTGATCCTCTCCGTGTGTTTTCCAAATGACCCTTCAAGTCCTTATAATCTTCTCATTGAGACTTCAACGACCAAGATTAAATCATTAATCAACGACTTGTGAAAGTTTCAAAACAGAAACCCTACTGCAGTATCTTGATCTACTTCGCCTACTTGTATGATTAATTAACAAGTTATTAATATCAAGTATTTAGAAAAACATTAAATCAAATACAAACTGCAACCTACACATTCACAGAGCATTTACTAAATAGCATGCACATGTGACAAAATTACACACAGAATTTTCGGACAAATGTCCTTGGAAAAACCCAATGTGGGAAAACCGAGAAAATACACGGTAGTGGTACCTTTCACTCGGAGATAGAAAATATAGCTGATCCAACCCTCTGCGGGGAATTACGAATTTGAGCCCTTTCTGGCCCACTCAAAACCCTCAGCACAGTCTTCCCAGCCTTTGCGTCAGCCCTCCAGCCCAGCGTAGCCTCTGCGCAGCGCAAGCTGCCCCTGCATCACTCAGGAAGACTCTGCGTTGCCTCTGCGTCACCCTTTGTGTGGTCTCTGCTTCAGCTTGGCTGGACTGCGTCCCTTCTGCTAGCCTCTCCTTTGCCCTAGTACGATTCTGCCTCTCTGCTGCTGTATTCTCGGCCTCGGATCGGATCATCCCTTGCTGATTTTTGCCCCTCACTGCACTGCAAACTCACTTCGAATTCCTTAGCAAACCTTGCCCCAGAAATTTGACTTAGCTTCAGTGCTCTGCAATGTGTGTGTGTGTTCTCCAACTGATCCCAAGCCCTTCTCTTATACTTTTCTTGTTGGCAAAATGAACGACCGTGATCTAATCTCTAATCAACGACTGATATTAAAAGAATGCTTGATCCAGGTCACTTAGAACATTTCATCACATGTGTAAATTAATTGACTTTAATTTTTTAGTTTCCCTAAGTTAGACTTAGGGTCCCCATTAAAAAATTTAATTATTAGAATAACTTTTACACTAGATAAAATTTCTCCAAACGCTTTCTGGGTCTTGGAGATCTTGTGTGTTCCAGCCCCTCCACAAAGTTTCGTAGTTAGAGCACATCGATGCTACCCCAAAATCTCAACACGACTAAGATTATTTTGACTTGATCTCTGCCTTTTCTAGAACATTCACACCCATATTTTATTAATTCACTTTAAATATTTTGATTTCCTTAGTTTAGAGTTAGGGTCCCATTAAAAATAATTAATTCTTTTAATTAAATACAATCCGGGTGGAATTTCCCAAAACGACTTCTGGGTTCTTTGGAATAAATGTGCCTAAGCCTCCCTGCAAAGTTTGAGACTTAGAGCACATGCGATGCTACCTCAAATCAACAGACTCCAACTATGTAATCTGGAAGGCAAGGACCTCCTTCCATCTGGATGAGCATGATCTCAAGACCTTCATTGACAATGTGGTAGGTGTCCCTGCAGATCCAGATCCATTGAAGGTATACAAGAAAGGTATTGCTAAAGCTAAAAGGTTGATTCTCGATGGAGTGAGGGATCACATTGTCTCACATATTTCTAGCAAAGGAATTGCAAAGGAGATGTGGGATGCATTGGCTACGTTGTACCAGGGGTCTTCCGAGCAATGAAAGATGTTCTTGGAGGTGAAGATGTGATCTATGAGGATACAAAAGGGAGAATGTATAGATCCGTTCCTATCGAAGCTTCAGGATGTTCGAAATCAGCTGGCAATTGTAGGGTCAACACATCAGGCCACAAAGATGGTTAGATTGGCCCTAAATTCCGTTTCGGAATAGTGGCAAGTCTTTGTCTAGAGTATCCTAGGGAGAGAGAAGTTGTTGGATTGGGAAGGAATGTGGGCAGCTCTTTAGCAGGAAGAGATGAGGAGACACTTAGTCAAGTTGAAGCTTAATGGCAGCAACAACAGTGGGACGAAGTCCAAGGAGGAGGAGGAGAATGCAGCCCTTTGATCAATGGGGCAGCAGGAGCAGCAGAGGCAGAAGAAGGGCGTCTCAAAGATCAAGTGTTTCTTGTGTGGTGAGTTTGGTCACTATGCTACGTGGTGTCCTCTCAAGAAGAAGGACACAGATGAGAAACATGATTTGCAGGTTGCAACCGTGAGGATAGAGGAGGATGAGTGTGCTATGATTGCCCACATATCTCCAAGTGAGAATTGGGGTGATCTAGGATTGTAGTTCGAAAGAGCTACAGTTGGGCAGGATCCTTGAGGAGTCCACCCCCTGGATCAATACCTTGCTACGGGAGCCCAGATCAGAAGTAGTAGGTTGGACTAGTGTCAGTTGGTGCATAAGGGTGCCAGAGTGACAGTTGCAGTGGCTAGAGAGCACCAGAGTCTTAACAACGCAGAGTAGAGTTGGCAGCAGTGCAGATGGGATAGAGCAGAGTTAGCAGCAGCGCAAAGAATAGCAGCATTCAAATCTTCAACATCAGATGCATCATGATGAACACTTAGTTCAGTATTTTGGATGTTTTTTTGCTACAACAGCAACAGAGTTGCAGTGCAGATGCAATTGGCAGTAGTATGTAGGGTCAGCAACATCATAGATGCAACAGCGCAGTAGTTGGTGGGAAACAATGTCAAATATCAACAACGCAGTAGTTGGTGGGCAGTAGTGTCATACATATGTAGCGCAGAGGGAGATGTTACAGAGTCAGTGTGATGCTTTAGCCGGATGCATTACTAGAGCACATTCCTCGCTAAGAGGGAGTGTTGATTTCTGGTAGCATCGAATGTGCTCTAAGTATCAAACTTTACAGGGAGGCTTGGACACATACATTCCAAAATACCCTGAAAGCGTTTTGGAAATTTCTACCTGGATAAGGCTTTATTAAAATAATTAATTGATTTTAATGGAAGCCTAAGTCTAAACTTAAGGAATTAAAATAATTAAAGTGTATTAATAGAACTGGATGTGAATCTTCTAGAAAAGACAAAGATCAAGGGAAGTTAATCTTAGCCCCTGATTATGTTTTAATCTGGGTCGTTGATTCCTCAACGAGAATATTATAAGGACTTTGATGGGCATTTGGAAAACACATTAGGAGAGGATCTAGAGATGGAATCCTTAAGTGAGCAGCGCAGAGCAACCAGAGAGATCAACGAAGTGATTCTTACAGTGAGGGGCAGAGACAATTTCCGGTTGGGGAAATTTTTCCTGAGTCGGGAACAAGGTTGCGGGGAAGCTTCACCCCCCCGCTCGTTTCTGCTCCCGAAACGCACTTCGTTCAGGAGTGTTTTGGGAGCGCTCCAAAACGCGCTCTTGAAAACGCTTCCTGAGCGGAGCGTTTTCGGGAGCACGCTTCCGAGCTTGTAAAAACGCTCCCTGCCCTTTCGGGAGCGTTTCAGGGAGCACTCGGGAGCGAACGTTCCCTGAGCGCTTCCGGCATTAAAAAAACGCTTCGGGAGTGTTTTTTAAATGTCAGAAGCGGTCAGGGAGCGTTCGCTCCTGAACGCTCCCCGACAACGTGAAAAAAAATCTTCAAAAAAATCTTTTTTCTTTTGGAGAGGGAGGGAGGAAGGTTGGGTAAATATAAGCCCACCCTCCCCTCATTTTGTTTTATTGTTTTAGTTGAGTGAGTGAGAGCGAGAGGAGCTTGGAGCAAGAGTTGGAGAGGAGAGCTTGGAGTAAGAGTTGGAGAGCGGAGTTGCCGAAGTGCCAAGGAGAGAGCAAGGAGTAAGCTGCAAGAGAGCAAGAGGAGGATTGCAAGAAAGAGGTAGGTCTTCTAATCTAGTTTTGTATTTTCTAGGATGAATTTTTAAGTTGTTCAAAAATGAAAACTTTTTTTTATTCTTTTTTTATTTTTTTTGAATGTTGCATTTTATTGTGTTGAAAACTTAAAAATTGAATTGTTTTTTTCCTATGTTGCATTTCCTATTCCCATTTGGCATTTCTCCATTATTTTTGCAGGCTAGAAACTTGAAACTTGAAACATCATGGCTATATGGCTAGGGATTTTCATCATGCTGGTTCCTTTCTTTGTAATAATGGTGTTGGAGAGTAGAAGAAAGAGGCACATTAGAGAAGAGGAGGATGAAGAAGTGGGTTATGGTGGATTTGATGAAAATCTTGAAGAGGAGGAGGATTATGCTGAGGAGGAAGGGGGGAGTGGAGAACATGAGGCCACAGATACCCCAACTAGACAAGACCAAACTCTGACACCTTTGTGGAAATATGTTCAGAGGCAGGAAGGAGGAAAAGGTGGTGGAACCACTAAATTTCTTTGCGCCCATTGCAATAAAGAATACCATGGTTCATACACCCGTGCGAGAAGGCACCTTTGTGGGAAAATGCTAGGGGATGGAGACAAAAATCTAGGAATAAAAATTTGTGTTAGTGTGCCAGCAACAGAGAGAGAGAAATATAGAAAGGAAGAGGAGGCTGCCCTATAGAGATCTAAAAGATCTAGGGGTTTCATTGATTCTTATACACCATCAGGTGCATCACATCATGGACAAAGAAGTCCATCAACTTCCACCCATGGCAATGGTTATGGAGGCAGTGGCACACCTGGATTAAGGCGTAGAACCATATTCGATTTCCTTGACGAAGGGTGTAGGAATGATGTGGATTCAAAAATTTTCCAGTTTCTATATGCATGTGGGGTGCCATTCAATGTTCTTCGCTCACCTTATTGGCATGAAATGGTTTCTGCCATTAATGATGCCCCCAAAGGATACAGGAGCCCTGGGTATGACAAGGCCAGAACCGTGGGTCTTGATAATGAAAAAACTAAAATAAACCATTCTTTGGCTAGAATGACAAATTCGTGGAATGAGCATGGGGTGTCCATTGTCTCTAATGGATGGACCAATGTAAAAGGAAAGCCATTGATAAGTGTTTTGGTTGTGTCGGTTAGTGGTGCAATCTTCCTATCAACATATGATTATTCAGACAAATTCAAGATCGACATTAACATTGCAGAACCATTACTTGCAATAATTGAAAAGACTGGGCCATACAAGTCATCACTGATAATGCTGCTAAGTGTAAGGCAGCAGGAGCAATTATTGAGGATAAATACCCCAACATATTTTGGTCTGGGTGTTGGTTCACACAATGAACCTTTTGATGCATGATATCATTAAAAACAAACAACCTCAATTCAAATGGCGTGGTGATTTGTACAAGAGAGGTAAAAAAATGATAAAATTTATTACAAATCATAGCAATACCCATGGGCTTTTCCGTACTCACTCCAAATTGGAGTTGATGAAGATAGCAAAGACTAGATTTGCTAGCTATTACCTCACCTTCAGGTGCCTTTTGAAGGTAAGAGAGTCATTGGCTGCAATGGTATCAAGCCCACACTGGCAGGTATTAAAGGACAGGGCAACGACAATAGTTGACAAGCAAGGTTTTGAACATGTCGAGGAGACCGCCCTTGACCCTTTGTTTTGGGCACGTGTGATGGAAATTTTGAATTTCACCAAGCCCATTTATCACATGATTCAATTTGCAGATACAGATAAACCAGTGATTGGGGAGGTTTATGAGCAGATGGACAACATGTTGGGCCAAATAAAAGATGTTGTTAAGGATAATGATCCCAACTTGTATGCTATGATTCATGACTGTGTGTGTGCATGGTGGAATAGACTCAATGTTCCACTACATGCCTTGGCATATATCCTTATGCCAAAATACTACTCTCCATCTTGGTTGGGCCAACCTGCACCTGGAGGTGGGGTTAGGATCAAACCTCACACAGATCTAGAGGTACAAGAGGGGTACATGAAGGCATTAGACAAGTTGGTACCTTACAGGGAGGAGTGTGCTAGATTGCGCCGTGAATTAGGAAAATACTTCAGTTGCACTGCTAACTTTGGTTCTTTCCATGCAATGGAAGACAGAGACAGATTTGATGCTCTCACATGGTGGGAAGCATATGACGGCATGGGACTTTTGCCAAAGTTGGAAAAAAAAGTTTTCTCATAGGTTGTGAATACTTCTTCTGCAGAGAGGTGTTGGAGCACCTACAGCTTAATACATAATGTGAGAAGAAAGAGGCTGAATGAAAACTGAGCTGAAAGCTTGGTTTATGTGCATTACAACTTGAGGTTGTTGAGCCATTACTGTGATCGGGCATATGAGGATCAATCATACAGAGTCTGGGACAACAACCCAGAGGATGATAATTTGGAGGACAGCACGGTACATATGGAAGAATTGGAAGCAGAACTTTTTAGGGATGATGATGAAGCATCAGCAGCACTGCCACACATAGGGCTAGGCCCACCATCCAGTAGCAGTGCAGGTGCCAGTGCCTGTGCTAGTGCCAGTTCTCGATATCCAACTTTGTTCCTTTGCAGATTCAACCTCCACCTTCCAGTCATGGTCGTGGACGTGGTACTCTTGAGAGTACTAGAAGACCATCATTTCCTCGTGGCTCGCACAAATTAGACATTTCTCATGGGCGTGGCAAGGGGCTAGCCAATAGATAAAATAGATTTGTTGTTTACTAGTCTTTTCTATTTTCTAGTAGTTTTTTATCTTTTATAACTGTTAACAGTTGAATAGTTGAAACTTGACTCTTTCATATATTTAATGACAATTTAAGTTTGAAGTTTGAATTTGAAAGGTGAAACTTTGAAGTTGGCATTTAGAAGTTTACAAGTCATTATGAATTATCAATATGATGCTTCATGAAAGTTATATGGTGATCAATGAATCAATGATGATAAATGTTATATATCAATGATGATAAATGTTATATATCAATGATGATAAATTGTATATATTGAATTTTGGAATCAATGAATCAATGATGATAAATGATATATATCAATGATGATAAATGTTAGATATTGAAATTTGAAATCAATGATGATAAATGTTATATATTGAATTTTGAAAGCTTGAAACCTTTAGATTGATGATTCACGAGACTCAAGAGTCAATATGTTGTATGCTTCCAACTTGTGGGCGTGGTTGATGAAGATTATAACTTCTAGATGATTGATGTTATATGATTCAATCTATGCTTTTATGTTTTTTTATGTCTAATTGATCATTCTACATGCTTTTGTTGACATATATGCATCAAAATATAAAAAATAAAAATAAATAAATAAATAAATAAATATATATATATATATATATATATATATATATATATATGCTCCTCGAAACACTCCGGACCGGGAGCTTTTGAAAATGGTGGTCCCGCTCCCGCTCCCAAGCAACCATGGTCGAGAATACATCGTAGAGAAGGCAGATGAAGAACTAAAAGAGGTAGCGTGAGGGCTACGCTAGGCAACGCAGAGCCATGTAGATGCAACATTGAGCCTTCGAGGAGATATGATATTTTGTTGAGGGTCAGATTAGTTTCAGTGGCGGGAACTGTGGTGTGAGGTCGGAGGGCCAAAAAATTGAGCATCCGACAAGCAAAAAGATCAGCGAGAGGGAGTGACGTGGTCCCCAACAGTTGTGACGTAGAGCTGCGCAGAGGCAGCACAGAGGCAGCGTGGGGCTTGTCAGTTTAGGGTTGGGTCAGTGCCTAATCTCTAATGTTAGTGTGAGGTAAGCCTCACTATTTTTTCTGTCAGTTAGATTCTCTGTTGGATATCCATATTTGGGCATCCAGATTGTATTCAGAAATTACTGTTTAGTAATACAAACCCTCAGCTGCTGCACCAGTTTCCTGTGAAATTTTCAAATCTGAAATTTAACTGCAGTTACTGATTTATTTCTCCTACTTATTTTCCACCAATAAGTTATTTACAGAAACCCTTCAGTAAACATAAAAATAAATTCTACTGCAGTTATCACACAATTACATAGAGAAAAGAACAGTGAAATATAAGCACTAGAATCAATCACATCAACATAGTTATTTTTGGACAATTGTCCCCTGAAAAACCCAATGTGGGAAAACCAGTGCAGCATATGAGGGTTTATATATTTTTCTTCAGCAACAATTTCTTTACAAGGAATGACTGGCAGAATAACTGAGAAACTTCCAAGAAAACACATGAGATAAATTTCTCTCGACCTCCGGAGAAATTCTGACACCTGAGAGGCTCTTTGTCTTCACCGCATCACCTCTACGTGATCCTCTACGCAGAGACTGCGTGAGGACTGTGTCACCACTGCGTTGTCCCTCTGTGCTACCCTATCCTCTTCTGTGTCCTTCCTCGAACTCTGATTGTTGCTGAAACCCTCCACTTCCTTTCCCCTGGAACTCTCCCTCTAAAATCAAATTCTAACTTGTGAAGAATTGACTTCCCTCTGGTTATTGAGTGTTTGCTCGACTTGCTTTCCAAATGACCCTCAAGCCTTCTTTTATAATATTCTCATTGACAAATCAATGACCCAGCTTAGAAGTCTAATCATTGTCTAAGATTAAATCTTGACTTGATCTTCGTTCTCTAGAAGATTCACACTCTGTTTTATTAATACCCATTACTTATTTAATTTCCCCAAGTTTAGACTTAGGGTCTCCATTAAAATAATTAATTATTTTAATAAAACATGAACAAAGTGGAATTTCCACAAACGGTTTCTGGGTTCTTTGGAATATTGGTGTCCAATCCTCCTCACCAAATTTGAAACTTAGATCACTTTCTGATGCTACAAAAATCAACACTCCCTCTTATCGAGGAAAGTGTTCTAGCAATTTGCTTGCTGCATACTGCTGTTACCCTAAAGCATCCTCTATGTTGCTGATGCTCGGCTACTGCCCCTCATCTGTTGCGTTGTTGCCTTCTGTACTGCTGCCCATGACACTGCCACTGTCACTGCCTCATCTGTACTGCAGCTCCCTCTCAAATTCCGCACTTGTCCATTTCTACTATTGAAATAGATTCTTGATCATCCCCATCTTCTCTCTGAAATAAAGAAACTTTGTTCTTCCTAGAGCCTTAGTAAGGATGTCTTCCACCTTTTCTCCTGTCGGAGTGTACTGCAACTATGCAGCTCCCCGCTGGACATAGTCTTTGATAAAATGACACCTGATGTCAATGTGCTTCAGCTGATCATGAAACACAGGATTCTCAGAGAGCTTGATGCAACTCTCATTATCACATAGAATGTTGGTCACTTCCATCTTCTCCTTAAGTAGATTCACAAGCAACTTCCTAATCCATATGGCTTCACACGAAGTTGTGTTTGCCGCCATATATTCCGCCTCAGCTGAGCTCAGAGCTACGGACTTTTGTTTCCTATTGCACCAAGAAGTCATCCATGATCCAATATTGAAACAATACCCACTGGTACTTTTCCGATCTACTGAACTTCTAGCCCAATCTGCGTCAGTGAACCCACTCAACCTGATGTCACTGTGAAAATTTATGAATATAGAAACCCTACTGCAGTATCTTGATTTACTTCTCCTACTTGTTTGATTTAATTAACACGTTTTTTTCGTAAATCTTCAGTAAAATATCAAAGCAAACACAACTGCAACCTTTACATACATATAGATCATTTACTAAAGCATAACGCACACATGACAAAGGACATAGTATTTTTGGGACAATGTCCCTAGAAAAACCCTATGCGAGAAAACCGGTGCAACAACTCTTAGAGGGTTTGTTTATTAAATAGAATATTTGAATACAGTCAAGGGCACCAGTAATGGTTTGTCCAACAGAGAATTCACGGCAGAAATACCTATCACTTAGAGACACAAAATATGGTTGATTCAGTCGAGGAACCACTCCTTTGAAATGCATTGAATATGAGCCCTTTCTGGCCCACTGGAACCCTAGTGTTGCTCCTCTAGCCTCTGCGTCAGCTTCTCCTGCCTAGCTTAGCCACTGCGCAGCACAAGCTACCCTTGTGTCACCCTTCTGGGCTCAGCGCTGCCTCTGCGTCACCCTGAAGGTCGTGAACCTCTACACTGCCTCTGCGTGAGCCTGGTTGGGTTGTGTCCCTCCTGCTGGTCTCTGCGCTACCTGGTACAGATCTGTCTCTTTGCCTTTGTATTCTCGGCCTCGGATCAGAATAATCCCTCGTCGATCTGCCCCTCACAAGCACTACAAGCTCACTCGAAAATTCTCAGCAAACCACGCCCCAGAATTTCGACTTAGCTCGCGTGCTACCGTTCTGTGTGCGTCTTCTCCAACTGACCCCAAGCCTTCCTTTTATACTTTTTTCGTTGAGAAATCCACGGTCGTGATCTAATCTCTAATCAATGGCTAAGATTAGAAAATACTTGATTGATGTTACTCAGAACATTGTCACCCACATGTTTAAATTAATTCCCTTTGATTATTTTGTTTCCCTAAGTTAGACTTAGGGTTTCCATTAAAATAATTAATTTATTGAATAACTTTCACACTGGGTGGAATTTCTCCAAACTATTTTTGAGTCTTGGAGATCTCATGTGTTCTAGCCCCTCCACAAAGTTTCGGAGCTAGAGCACATCCAATGCTACCCAAAATTTCAACACTCCCTCTTAGCGAGGAATGTGCGCTAGCAACACTTCACTCCAGAAGCGTTACTCTGATCTCTGGCATTGGTCCCCTGCGTTGTTGATGCTTGGCTTGTTGCCCTCCATCCACTTCACTGCTGCTTTCTTTACTTTTGCCCATGACTCTGCCACATCTGTATTGCGGCTCCCTCTCAAATTGTTGCATTATGCTTCCTATAGCACTGCCACTGCTCACTGCTGCGATGCAACTCAGTTGCTGAGAAGTAAGCAGTTGAAGTACAATCACCCAACAATTGACAAACAAGTTAGTCTGTCTGCATCTCATTACTGAAGCACCCTCCGTTGTTGTTCTGCGTTGTCTCTCTAGAGCCTTTGCGCTGTTGCTTCTCTGCACTGTGTAAGCACTGTGCCTCTGCGCTACTGAAGTCCCATCAGCCTCTACATTGCCTAGTGCCTTTCCATGATTCTTTGCACCCACTGACTCCAGTCATCTTGCTACTGTCTTTAACAACTCCCGTAGCTCATATATGATCCAAGAGTTTGGGCACATCAAGGATCCTGCCGACCACCATCTTTAGCTCACTCGACAGATCTATGTCGCCCCACCTCTTCTCTCGAGGTACATGAGCACTCATGGCCAGATCATCATCATTGTCATCATCCCCTTTTGCTGTTGCTGCCTTGGAATCAAAATCTTCCTTTCCCTTCTTAAGACAAGTATTGGCGAAGTGTCCCAATTCGCCACATCTGAAGCACCGGACCTTAGATAGGTGCTTCTTCTTCGTCCCTTGCTGCCTATGTCCCTTAGATGCTAGGGCTGCATCTTCCTGCTCCTCTTTCTTAATCTTGACTCCCTTGCTTTCTTAATCTTGACTCCTCCGCTACTAAATTCCCTCTTGGTTATTCTCCTGATCTACTCCTGTCGAAGGATTGCCCACATGTCCCCCCAGTTTGGAAGTTGTGCTCTGCCCAAGATACTTTGGACAAAGGTCTCCCACTCATCGGTGACTGCATTCAAGGCAGTCCTCACCATGAGTCCATCATCAGGAGTTGCCCCCATGGCAATCAACTAGTCTCAGATAGTCTGCAGTCTAAAGAGGAAAGGATCGATCTCCTCTCCCTTGTGCATCTGGAACATCCGCATCTGATTCTCCAGAGGCATCTTCCTCTTGACGAAGCTACATTGATACAATGTGGTTAATGCTGTCCACACCTCGTTTGCCATCTTCTTCTCGGCAATATGCGTAACCACATGATCTTTCACTCCGTCCATGATCAAGCGTTTAGCCCGCACCTGATTTTCATTAAAATTCTTTAGAGGATCAACATCGATCAGCCCAACCACGACGTTCTCAGAATGGTCTCTGATGCCATATTCATCAAGGACTACTAGGATTCTGGCTTTCTAGATGGAAAAGTTAGACATATTATCTAACCTATCCTAATCTCTCAGTCCATATGGGGCCATCTCTGCTCAACCTATTGAAGCAAGTGCTCTTCTCCCTTCTACTGTTGCTCCACTCAGCAAAAGATCAGATCCGGGTTTCTTGGCGATAGGAACCCTCTAGAGAATATGCTCCCTCTGACAAATGATTTCCCTCCCAGAAATCCTTCACCAATTTTGTCGAATTAGCCCTCTACGATCACTCCACTTGATCGAATCTTAGATTTCTTGGCTAGAAAATCTGCTGAGGAACTGTTTCCCCTTACTTTGTTAACCTTGCTAGGCACTGTTTTGCATTGGTAGAAACAATACCCACCAACAACTTCGAAGATCAAAAAACTGCACTTCCAGCTAAGGCACAACTTCACTCCCACTTGGATTGCGTCACCCTCTTGGGCCTGTGTCAGCCTCTGCGTCAGCTCAACGTGAGCTTGACAGGCTCTGCATCACCCTTCTGGGCCTACGTCAGCTCTGCATGAGAAGACTGGCTCTGCATCACCCTTGTAGGGCCTCTGCGCTGTACCTCTGGTGTTGCACTGCCTCTTTTTGAATCTGTGCAACTTCAGCTGCCCTCCTATAGGAAAAAATCTTCATTCCTATGTTGATGGCTTCAGCTTGATCTGCAATCACTCTAATACCATGTGAAAATTTCTGAATATAAAAACCCTACTATAGTATCTTTCTTTACTTCTCCTACTTGTTTGATTTAATTAACAAGTTATTTTTTGAAATCTTCAATAAAATATCAAAGCAAACACAACTGCAGCCTACACATACATACATATCATTTATTGAAGCATAATGCACACATGACAAAGGACACGATATTTTTTGGACAATGTCCTCGAAAAAACCCAATGTGAGAAAACCGATGCAACAACTCTTAGAGGGTTTGTTTATTAAGCAGAATATCTTAATACAATCAAGGGCACCAGTAATGGTTTGCCCAACAGAGAATTCACGACAGAAGTACCTATCACTCAGAGACAGAAAATATGGTTGATTCAGCCGAGAAAGCACTCCTCTGAAATGCATTGAATACGAGCCCTTTCTGGCCCACAGGAACCCCAACGTTTCTCCTCCAGCCTTTGCGTCAGCTTCTCTTGCCCAGCTTAACCACTGCGCAGCACAAGCTGCCCCTACGTCACCCTTCTGGGCCCAGCGTTGCCTCTGCGTCACCCTGAAGGCCCTGTGTCAGCTTCTGCGCTGCCTCTGCGTGAGCCTGGCTAGGTTGCGTCCCTCCTGCTGGCCTCTGCGCTGCCTGGTATGGATCTGCCTCTCTACCTTTGTATTATCAGCCTCGGATTAAAATAATCCCTCGTCGATCTACCCCTCACAATCACTGCAAGATCACTTGAAAGTTCTCAGCAAACCACGCCCCAGAATTTCGACCTAGCTCAAGTGCTACCGCTCTGTGTGTCTTCTGCAACTGACCCCAAGCCTTCCTTTAATACTTTTCCATTGAGAAATCAACGACCATGATCTAATCTCTAATCAACTGCTAAGATTAGAAAAGACTTGATCCATGTTACTTAAAACATTCTCACCCACAGGTTTAAATTAATTCCCTTTAATTATTTTATTTCCCTGAGTTAGAATTAGGGTTTCCATTAAAATAATTAATTTATTGAATGACTTTCACGTCGGGTAGAATTTGTCCAAACGATTTCTGGGTCTTGGAGATCACATGTGCTCTAGCCCCTCCACAAAGTTTCGGAGCTAGAACACATCTGATGCTACCCAAAATCTTAACAGTCACTGCCTTGGGTGTATCTTAATCCATGCTTGATTGTTCCTCATATGTATCTGAGAACATGCTTCGCTGCTGCCCATTGTGCCCTCCTTGGTTCCACCATGAACTGACTGAGGGTGTTGACAGTGTAACAGATGTCTAGCCTAGTGTTGACCATATACATTAGGGACCTTATGAGCTGTCTGTACAAGGTAGGATCAATCTCATCATCTTTGGATACATCAATCTTCTTCTAGTTGGTGATCCTTGGAGTAACCATGGGTATACAATCTTGCATCCTGAACCTCTTTAGAATTTTTGTAGCATATCTCCCTTGACCAAGGAAGATTTCGCCCTTCTGCTGCCAAACTTCCAACCCCACAAAATAATGCTTCAGTCCCAGATCCTTCATGTCAAATTCTGCTGCTAGGTTCTCTTTGCAATCGTTGATGAGCCTAGATGAACCTGTCAGGAATAGGTCATCCACATACAACACCAGTATTAGAGGCTCATTCCCTACTGTCAGATAGTAGAGATTAGGATCTAGGTCACTCTTGACGAATCCCATCTTTTGTAAGTAACCATTAATTCGACTGTACCAAGCTCTAAGCGCTTGTTTAAGTCCATACAAGGTTTTCTTAAGCCTACATACATGAGTATTCTGCTCACGCGTCTCAAAGCCCTCTGGTTGTTCGATATATACTTCTTCTATCACCCCATTCAAGAATGCAGTCTTGACGTCCATCTGGTGAATCTCCCACCCTATCTGCGCTGCAAGGGATATCACGGATCTAATAGAAGTATATCTGGCTACTGGGGCAAAGGTTTCTTCATAGTCTATCCCTTCCTTTTGAGCATACCCCCTAGCCACGAACCCAGCTCTATATTTTTCCATGCTGCCATCTACAACATATTTGATCGTGTAGATCCATCTTGAACCCACAATTGATGTGTCTTGAGGCCTAGGAACCACTTCCCAGACATCATTAGTCATGATGGAACTGTATTCTTCCACCATTGCATCTACCCATACTTGATGTTGAGTTGCCTCCTGGAAACTATAGGGTTCCCCAACCTGAGCTACCAAGGCTTGGTACCTATCAGGTTGTCTACGCTGCCTCTTCTCGTTTCTAGGAGCTCCAACAAACTCCTCTTCGTCCCTTAGAATCTGTCGTAATTCTCGAATCATTCTTTCGTTGGTAGTGGGTGGATCTTCATGCTTCTCCTCCTACGAATCCTCGTGAGGTAATACTCCTGGATCCTTATGTCCTGGAGAAGCACTGGTGCTAGTTTCGGCTGGCGAAGTGGCTTGACTAGTGGATCATCCTCTGTCCGTGTTTCGGAAGGCATATCCCAGAATTTCCTGAAAGCTCTATCCTCCATGAACTTTACGTCCTGTCGTACTACAATCTTCCTACTATTAGGAATCTAGATTCTATATGCCTTGGAATTCTCGCTATATCCCACCAGATATCCCTTTTCTACAGTCCAATCCAATTTTTTCCTCTTCTCTTCAGGTATATGGCAGTATGCCAAACTACCAAAAATCCTGAAATGGCTCACTTCTAGCTTCTGGCCAATGA
This sequence comes from Pinus albicaulis, assembly GCA_034641835.2. Taxonomy (NCBI): domain Eukaryota; kingdom Viridiplantae; phylum Streptophyta; class Pinopsida; order Pinales; family Pinaceae; genus Pinus; species Pinus albicaulis. Next base: position 442,962,893 of record CM076569.1, read on the forward strand.
AGACACTCTCAGGTGTAATCTTATCTAGTGCCTTGTGAGGAATCCTGTTCTACACATACACAACTATATTGCATGCCTCTGCCCATAGAAATTTGGGCATATCTTCATCATACAACATTGCCCTTTCTGCGACCCCATTCTGCTCCCGATTATATGGAGCAATCCACCTTGCGCAAAACTCAGTGAAGTTCTTATCGATATATTCTTCACCATTGTCTGACCGTAATAAATCTATCCTCTTTCTTGTCAGATTTTCAACCAGAGCCTTAAACTCTTTGAATTGATCAAAACTTCATCCTTGGTCTTTAGAAAGTAGATCCAAGTTTTCCTAGAATGGTCATCAATGAAGGTGACGAAGTATTCGGCACCACTAAGAGCTCTGGTCGACATTGGTTTGTAGATGTCTGAGTGTATTAATCCCATCACACTCTTAGCCCTACTGCTGCTTTTGGAATAAGCTACTTTGGCGTACTTGCGTAGTACGCATCCTCTGCAAACATCATCTCATTTGGTACTCAACTCTGGAACTCCTGTGACAGTCTCCCTGAGAATTCTTAAAGCCCCATGGTGTAAGTGCCCCATCCTTTCTGTGCCATAGCTCATTCAAATCTTTCTCACCATTCCTGCCTAGTAGTGCCTTTGGAGATTCAAGCGTAGCTTATACAGTTCGTTGCTCCTGACTCCAATTTGAGCCTTCTTCTTCCAACTCGGATATTTGACATATACTTTCTTGCCAATGATGTATACGTCATAGCCCTTGTTCTATAGTTGAGATACAAAGGGCAAGTTCATCCCCAAACTAAGCACATGCAGCACATTGGTGGCCCGAAGCCGATCTCCTGCTTTAGTTTGAAACACTATAGTACCTCTTCCAACAGGGGTAGACTTCGCCTTATTCCCCATGGTGATCTTGAAGTTCATATGTTCTTCTCGGTAGCTCGAAAAACATTCTCGTATTCCCATCATGTGTGCAGAAGCTCCACTATCAATATACCAATCCTCTGAGGAAGCAAAGCTTGACAAGCAAGTGAACTCTTCTTCCAATTTGGAAGCCAATACAGAGATGTCATGATCCATCCTTCCTTTCATGTTTTCCTCTTTCTCAGGAGAACTGCGTGAACCCTTTCGAGTTGTTGCACTAGCAGCATCCAGATTTCGTTCCATTGTAGAATCTCCAACCTTGTTACCAGATCTCTGCTCTAATACCATGTGAAAATTTCAAATTTGAAATTCTACTGCAGTTATTGATTTATTTCTCCTACTTATTTTCCACCAATAAGTTATTTACAGAAATCCTTCAGTAAACATCAAAATAAATTCTATTGCAGTTATCACACAATTACATAGAGAAAAGAATAGTGAAATATAAGCACAAGAATCAATCACATCAACACAGTTATTTTTGGACAATTGTCCCAGGGAAAACCCAATGTGGGAAAACCAGTGTAGTAGATGAGGGTTTATTTATTAATCTTTAGCAACAATTTCTTTACAAGGAATGACTGGCAGAATAACTGAGAAACTTCCAAGAAAATACCTGAGATAAATTTCTCCCAACCTCCAGAGAAATTTTGACACCTTAGAGGTACTCTGGCCTTCACTGCGTCACCTCTGGGTGATCCTCTATGCAGAGACTGCATGAGGATTGCATCACCACTAGGTTGTCCCTCTGTGCAGCCCCTCTACTCTTCTGTGTCCTTCCTAGAGCTCTGACTGCTGCTGAAACGCTCCACTTCTTTCACCCTGGAACCCTCCGTTTGAAATCGAATTCTAAATTCTAAAGAATCGACTTCCCTCGAGTTACTGAGTGTTTGCCCAACTTGCTTTCCAAATAACCCTCAGACCTTCTTTTATAATCTTCTCATTGACAAATCAACGGCCTAGATTAGAAGTCTAATCAATGGCTAAGATTAAATCTTGACTTGATCTTTGTTCTCTAGAAGATTCACACTCTGTTTTATTAATATCCATTAATTATTTAGCTTCCCTTAGTTTAGATTTAGGGTTCCCATTAAAATAATTAATTATTTTAATAAAACATGAATCGAGTGGAATTTCCACAAACGGTTTCTGGGTTCTTTGGAATACTGGTGTGCAAGCCTCCTCACCAAATTTGAGACTTAGATCACTTTTTGATGCTACAAAAATCAACATTTCCTGCATTGGGTTTTTCCGAGGACATTAGTCCAAAAATAACGGCGGTGTCACTTGTGTGTGTTGTAGTTTTTCTTGCTCAGAAATTTTCTTCCTCATTTTATTTATTTAGTGACGGTTGCAGTTCTATTTTCTTTGATATTTACTTGTAGAACACAGTAAATAACCTGTAGAATTTAACAAGTAGGACAAGTAATATCAGTTTGTTGTAGTAGGAATTCGGGTCATCGAATTTTCACATGCTATCAAAGCCAGGTTGAAGCAAGAGAGCAGACCGAAAGAGTTCAGCGTTGAAGAGAAGGAGGGAGATTGAAAAGTTGTGTAGGCAGCGAATCGAATCCCCAAAGGACTACGCCATCCATTGCCAAGAGGGCAAGATTCTCAAGAAAAATCTCTCTCTAAGTGAGTCAACAGGGAGGTAAGATTTTCAGTTCGTGATTTGTCAATGGAAGAGGGAACAACACAACAATAGATTCAACGCATAGCAGTCTACAAGTGGGATGCAGTTTTTTGCTGTAGCAGTTGCTGGTATAGAAAGCATCAAAAGAAGAAAGGCGAAGCATACTGTGGGAATTCTGACCTCAGAGAATTTCTTGCCCAACAAATTCTGATTTCCGGTGTAGAAGCAACATAAACCAAGTTTTATTTGGTTCACTCTAGCAGGGACTGTGTAGAGCTAGCTGCGTAGAGGGTTAGAGGAAACAGTTCAACATTTGGTTTGGTGAGATAACAGTAGTCGTGTTGCGTGATCAAGAACGGTTGGAGGGTGCCTCTGTGAAAATCCGTATTACTCAGAATCCTACTGCAACAACTGAAGAGAAATCTTCTATTTGTTAATTCATTTGAACAAATTATTTACGGTTTTCTACCATAAACAACGAAATCTCATACACTACAACCTTCACAAATTAATTGCGGAAAATTCAAGTACGGAAACAAAATCTAAAGAGGAGTAAATCATAGACACATCTGACATAGTTGTTTTTAGACCATTGTCCCCGGAAAAACCCAATGCGGGAAAATTGATGCAGTAGCTGAGGGTTTATATATTATGCAGTGATTTTGAGTACAAATCTATGATTGTCGAATCTGACGAATCATACAAAGAAATTTGACAAGAAAAATCTCGTGAGACAAATCTCACTCTGCCACGGGAATCTGACACTAACCTACACCCGAAATGAGCTACCATGTGCTGCCTCTACATAGTGACTGCATCACCCACACTGTCTCTGTGTCACAACTGAAGTTGTTCTCTGTCTCTACGTTGGATCTCTCTGCTGGCTGGAAACTAGGATCTTTTGGCCTCCGGAAACTCCCTCTGGGAACTGGCACTTATCTTCTGCTGAAAAACGAACTCCCTCTCAGCTCTACGTAGTCCCACCGTAGCCTCTGCATCACTGGCTTTGCGCAGCTGTCTATGGCTTTTACTGCCTCCTCTACTATGCACTCCCCGGATTAGGAATCCTACCAACCAGAATTAGTGCCCTTCTCTACGAAGATCTCTTGATCGATTTTTCCTTTGAGCACTGCTCACTTCAAAATTTCGATCTCTTGATCCTCTGCGTGTGTTTTCCAAATGATCCTTCAAGTCCTTCTTATAATCTTCTCGTTGAGACTTCAACGATCGAGATTAAATTGTTAATCAACGGCTAAGATTATTTTGACTTGATCTCTTCCTTTTTTAGAACATTCACACCCATATTTTATTAATTCACTTTAATAATTTTAATTTTGTTAGTTTAGACTTAGGGTCACATTAAAAATAATTAATTCTTTTAATAAAATACAATTCGGGTGGAATTTCCCAAAACGATTTCTGGGTTCTTTCGAATACATGTGCCTAAGCCTCCCTGCAAATTTTGAGACTTAGAGCACATCTGATGCTACCCAAAATCAACACTCCCTCTTAGCGAGGAATCTTCTCTAGCAATACGCCCTGTTGAGTTCTGCTCTGATTATGCAACATCTCCTTTTGCGTTGTTGATGTCTGACACTGCTGCCCACCTACACTGCGTTGTTGCATCTGTGTTGTTGTTGACCCTGCATGCTGCTGCGAACTGCCACTGCACTGCAACTTGTGCAGTCCTATGCACGAATTAGTACTCGTCCATCGTGCTATATCTGATTTGGGCTCTCGTAGCAAGGTAATGATCTGAGAGGTGGATTGCTCAAGGACCCTGCCCAACTGCAACTCTACTGAGCTACAACTCTAGATCACCCCAACGCTCCCCTGGCAATATGTGGGCGATCATGGGGAACTCCTCCTCATCGATCCTTGCAGATGAAGCCAGCGGATCATGCTTCTCGTCTTTTTCTCTCTTCTTGAGAGGACACTGTGTAGCGTAACGTCCCATCTTACCACACCAGAAGCACTTGATCTTTGAGACGTCTTTCTTACATCTTCGCTGCTCCTGCTGCCCCTTTGATGCAAAGGTTGCATTCTCCTCCTCCTCGTTCGACTTTTTTCCATTGATGTTGCTGCCCTAAAGTTGGTACTTCAGTAAGTCCCCGGGGACACACTCAGTACCCAAAGGAAATCGATTTTGAAGCAAGAGAAATTAATTTCAGTGGGTGAGTTTGTAGAGGCTAGGTTGCAGAAGTTTGTTGAGATTTTGTGTATTTGTGGTAGCATCAGTTGTGCTCTAGCTCCCAAACTTTGTGGAGGGACTAGAGTACACTTGATCTACAAGACCCAGAAAAGGATTTGGAAATTTCATCTGGTTTAGGAGATATTAAATTAATTTATTATCTTAATATATTTCCTAAGTTAAAACTTAGGGAACTTAAATAATTGAAGTGAATTTAATTAAGCATGTGATGAAATTGTCTTAAGTCACATGGAACAAGCTTTCTTTTAATCTTAGCCATTGATTCAACATTTGATCATGGTCGTTGGTTTCCCAATGAGAAAAGTATAAAGGAAAGGCTTGGGGTCATTTGTAAAGACACACAGAAGCAGAGCACTGAAGCTAAGCTAAGATTCTAGGGCAGGGTTTGCTAAGAATACTCAGAAGAGTTTCAGTTGCAGAGAGGGGAATTTAGGCCAAGGGGATGATCTGATCCCAGGGTCTAGAATACAAAAGAGGCAAAGATCAGCTGTATATGTATCGTAAGTAAGCAAAAGACCTAGACCTCCCTTCGGCAAGAAGCACGTGGTATTGATATGCTCAAAGAATCCATCTCGGCTAACATAGAGAGAAACGTGATGAAAAAGCCAATTTCACTTTAGACTGGCATCTGCGGTACTTGTTGATTTTGTTGATGAAGGCTAAAGTTTCAAGGTGTTGTGGTGGAGCTAAGGACAACGCAGAAGAGGAGAGCAACAACAGCAGCAAGGACAACACAGTCCCTCCAAGGACAACGTGATTTTCAGCAGGAAACCTCTGAAGGGTTACGTAGAGACCCTTCAGGGGTAGCGTAGTGACTGTGTCACCCAGTTTGGGGTAACGCAGTCTCTTCCGGAGCAGCTCTGAGGGTTTGAGGGGCTTCGGATGCTGACGCAAGGGCTTTCAGGGGCAGAGCAGGGGTTTCTAGGCCCTAATCTTGGCTGAGTTCTGTAAATCCCGTTTGAAGGTGTGGATCAGTCATTATTTTGTCCCTAGGTCAGCCATTGAGTTGTAGATCTATTGTTTTCTTTGTCGGGATTTCCAGATCTGGAACCCAGATTTGTGTATTCAGAAATATTCTTAATAATAAAACCCTCCAGCAGCCAAACACCAGTTTTCCCGCATTGGGTTTTTCCAGGGACTATTTGACCAGAAATAACTGTCACTTTGTCAATGTGTGCATGAACTTGTTCTAGATCTGGATTGGTAGAGATTTGTTATGTGTTTTGCTTCGATTTTAACATGCATTTATTCAATTAGAAACTTGTCTAAGTAGGAGGATCATAACCAGATTAACAGTAATAATTTTTGCACAAAGTGGAAAAATTATTACTGTGTCCTAGCAAGTCCACACAATTACTACGCAGAGGCAGCACAGAAACAACGTTGGATTGGTCTGAAGCCAGCGAGTGTGATTCAAATATGAATTTGTTAGATCTAGAAAAGACTGCAAAAATTCAGACGAGCTGGTGGGGTTAAATTTCTGAAGTTTTCAGATTTTTAGCCTTAGCACAAGTGACAAAGAGCGAGAGGAGATCAGCTTCTCAAAGAATTTCTAGCCAAAGGAAACTTGCAGTTTGATCAGAGGATCAAAGAAGAAGCTGAATCATAGTTGATTTGGTAGATTTCCAAGGAGGGAAATCAGTGGTCAGAGGGAGCAGAAGGTACCTGTTTCACCAAGGGCCTTAGATCCATTTCTCTAGCAAAGAGAAAAGGAAGTTCCGACAAATTCTGAGCAGATGGCTCCTCATGGATTGCGGGATCAGGAGAGGAATGGCCTCTCAAACTCTTCAGTTTAGAAGGCAAGGATCCTGATAGTCCTTGAGGCATACAATCTAAGAGACCATGTAGAGCAAACTCTGGCCACATTGACATATCCGGATCTCCTTCGGAAGCATAAGGAAGTTGTTGGGCATGTCAAGCGGCTGATAATGGATGGTATCAAGGACCATATTGTACCACACGTAGCTGAGAAGAAGACAACTAATGAGATGTGGAAGGCCTTGACTTCCCTGTATGAGGGAAAGTCTAGCCAAAGAAAAATGTTGTTGGAGACTTAGATGAGGTCATTCATGATGACCAAGGGAGAAGACATGCAACATTTTCTCTTCAGATTGCAGTCAATCAGAGGTCAGCTGACTGCAACGGGTGCAACGGTGGATGATGCTGTGATAGTCAAGACTACCCTCAATGCAGTCATGGATGAGTGGGAAACCTTTGTTCAAAGTATCTTGGGCAGAGCGGACCTCACAGATTGGGACAGCTTGTGGTCAATTCTGCGTCAAGAAGAACTTTGCAGATTCACCAAGAGGCAACACAACCCTGCATTGAGCAAAGTAAAGAAGGAAGATGAGGAAGATGCAACCTTGGCAGCAAAGAAGCAGCCAAGGAAGAAGAAGGATCTTTCAAAGATCAAGTGCTTCCAGTGTGGTGAAATGGGACATTTTGCTAACCATTGTCCTCAGAATAAAAAGGACAAGGAAGCATCTTCTTCCAAAGCAACTGTGGCAGATGATGGGTCAGACGATGATGCAGCCATGAGTGCTCATGAACCACGAAGGTGGGGTGACATGGACATGTAGAGGAGCTACATGGAGGAGAGGCGGGATCCTTGAGCAGCTCATCTCTTGGATCACATGTGAGCTACGACAGCCTTAAGACAGTAGCGGGACAAGTGGAGTAGCGGGTGCATAGATCACAGATGAAGCAGAAGCAGAGGCAGATCTGAAGACTGGAAGGGGCAACACAGAGCAAAGCAGCAGCAATGTAGAAGTAGTAGCAGTGCAGAGCAGTGTTGCTTACGCAGTGCAGAGCTGCAGCAGCGCAAAAGGCTTCAGAGGGACAGCGCAATGCAACAACAACATGATAGATTTCAACACAAGGGGCTAAGGTGACTTCAGTAGTGCAGAGGTAGTCTGATTACGCAGGTAGAGTTGTAGTTGTGCATCGTTCTTTAGATGCCAGCACAGATCTACAGCCTATGGAGCTTCAATGATAAGGATGCAGCCCATCTGACTTGTTTGTCAAAGTTTGGGCAGGAGATTCAGTTTTTTCTCTCAACAACTGAAGTTGCAGTGCGGCAGATTGGCAGTGGCAGTGCTATAAGCAGCACAGATGCAGCATATTGAGAGGGAATTGCAGTACAGAAGTTGCAGTGGCAGTGGAAGAGTCACGGGCAGTAGTAAAGAATGGCAGCAGCGGTGCAGAGTTGAGTGGCAGCAGGCCAAGCTTCAGCACCACAAAACCAGTACTCAAAGTCATGTAATGCATAGTGTGATGTATTGCTAGAGCACACCCTTGATGCTAAGAGGGAGTGTTGAGATTTTGTGTATTTGGGGTAGCATTAGTTGTGCTCTAGATCCCAAACTTTGTGGAGGGACTAGAGTACACTTGATCTACAAGACCCAGAAAAGAATTTGGGAAATTTCATCTGGTTTAGGAGATATTAAATTAATTAATTATTTTAATGTATTTCCTAAGTTAAAACTTAGGGAACTTAAATAATTAAAGTGAATTTAATTAAACATGTGATGAAATTGTCTTAAGTCACACGTATCAAGCTTTCTTTTAATCTTAGCCATTGATTCAAGATTTGATCATGGCTGTTGATTTGTCAACGAGAAAAGTATAAAGGAAAGGCTTGGGGTCATTTGTAAAGGCACACAGAGTGCAGCAATCGAAGCTGTCGAGATTCTAGCTGCCAGGTTTGCTAAGAACACTTCTAAGCAGCCAACGCATGAGAGGGGAATTTAGGCCAAGGGGATGATTTGATCCCAGGGTCTAGAATACACGACAGGCAGAGATTAGCTCAAGGACAACGCAGAAGAGGAGAGCAACAACATCAGCAAGCACAACGCAATCCCTCCAAGGACAGTGTGATTTTCAGCAGGAAACCCTCTGGGGTTACGCAGAGACCCTTCAGGGGCAGCGTAGTGACTGTGTCACCCAGTCTGGGGTAACACAGTCTCTTCCGGAGCAACGCTAAGGGTTTGAGGGGCTTCAGAGGCTGATGTAGAGGCTTTCATGGGCAGCGCTGGGGTTTCTAGGCCCTAATCTTGGCTGAGTTTTGTAAATCACGTTTGAGGGTGTGGATTAGTCATTATTTTGGCCCTACATCCGCCATGAGCTGTAGATCTAGTGTTTTCTTTGTCCGGATTTCCAGATCTGGAACCCAGATTTGTGTATTCAGAAATATTCTTAATAATAAAACTCTCCAGCAGCCAGGGACCGGTTTTCCCGCATTGGGTTTTTTCGGGGACTATTTGTCTAGAAATAACTGTGTCACTTTGTCAATGTGTGCATGAACTTGTTCTAGATCTAGATTGGTAGAGATCTGTTATGTGTTTTGCTTCGATTTTAACTTGAATTTATTCAGTTAATAACTTGTCTAAGTAGCAGGAGCATAACCAGATTAACAGTAATAATTTCTGCACAAAGTGTAAGATTCAGAAATTTCTACAACTGTGTAGCATAATGTCCCATCTCACCACACCAGAAGCATGTGATCTTTGAGACGTCTTTCTTACATCTCCGCTGCTCCTGCTACCCCTTTGATGCAAGGTAATGATCTGAGAGGTGGATTGCTCAAGGGCCCTGCCAACTGCAACTCTGCTAAGCTACAAGTCTAGATCACCCCAACGCTCCCCTGGCGATATGTGGGCGATCATGGCGAGCTCCTCCTCATCGATTCTTGCAGATGAAGCCAGCGGATCATGCTTCTCGTCTTTTTCTCTCTTCTTGAGAGGACACTATGTAGCGTAATGTCCCATCTCACCACACCAGAAGCACTTGATCTTTGAAACGTCTTTCTTACATCTTTGCTGCTCCTGCTGCCCCTTTGATGCAAGGGTTGCATTCTCCTCCTCCTCGTTCGGCTTCTTTCCACTGTTGTTGCTGCCCTAAATTTGGCACTTGAGTAAGTCCCTGCTCATCTCTTCCTGCTGAAAAGGTGCCGACATTGCCTCCCAGTTCGGTAAATTCTCTCTGCCCAAGATGCTATGGACAAAGACTTGATAGTCTTCGGACACTGAGTTGGGGCCAGTTTGACCATCTCTGTGGCCTTAGGAGCTTCTCTTACAATTGCCAGCTAATCTCGGTTCTCTTGAAGTCTAAGCAGGAACGGATCAATGCGCTCACCGTTGTGCATGCTTGTAGTCCACAATTTCTCCTCCACGAACATCTTCCATTGCTCGGAAGATCCCTGAAGCACTTGGAAGCCATAAGAATGTTTTTGGTATTTACTTGCTCAAAAGGATTCAAGGTTTATCAAATGGATGTAAAATCAGCATTTCTGAATGGAGATCTCAAGGAAGAAGTTTACATCGAGCAACCAGAAGGATTTGATTGCCGAAGGGAAATACTTTGTATGCAAGCTGAAAAAGGCCTTGTATGGATTAAAGCAAGCCCCTAGAGCATGGTATGCAAAGTTGGATCACTATCTGCAACAAGAAGATTTCAAATAGGGAGTAGCAGGTAGCAATATCTACATGAAGATGGACAAGGAAAAACTTTTGATCACTCTTTTATATGTTGATGATCTAATCTTTGCTAGCAATGATGATGAGATGAGCCATGAATTTGCTCTAAATATGTCGAACAGATTCGAAATGTCAATGATTTGTGAGCTGTCTTACTTTCTTGGGCTACAAATATCTCAAACCTGTGCAGGCATGTTTATATCTCAAGCAAAATATCTTAAAGACATGCTCAAAAGATATGGGATGGAAGATTGTGCACCTATGAGCACATCGATGACCACAGATTGTAAATTAAGTAAAGATGATGATACCCCTCTCATAGATGCGACTCTTTACAGGTCAGTAATCAGAGCTCTCCTATAGTTAACTGCTACAAGACCAGATATTATGCAAGCAGTGGGAATGGTAGCAATATTTCAGTCAAGTCCTAAACAATCCCATCTGGCAGTTGTGAAGAATTCTTAGATATCTGAAAGGAACAACTGATGTCGGTCTTTGGTATCCTAAGAGTTCAACTCTTATTGTGATAACTTACTCTGATGTTGATTGGGCCGGAAGCGTGGATAATCGAAAAAGTACCAGTGGAAATGCATTCTTTATGGGAGATTGTCTTGTATCTTGGCTCAACAAAAAGCAATCATCTATATCTCTTTCTACAGTTGAAGCCGAATATATAGCTGTTGCTAATTGTTGTACACAAATTCTATGCATGAAGGAAGCCTTGAAGGATGTCAACATAGAAACCTAGCAACCAATTACTATTTTTTGTGACAACACTAGCGCCATTAGTCTTTCAAAGAATCTAGTGATGCACTCAAAGACCAAACGTATTCCAATCAAATACCACTTTCTCCGTGAACAAGTTGCTGAACAAAATATCAAGTTGGAATACGTCAACACAAAAGAGAAAATTGCAGATATCTTTACAAAACCCCTTCCACGAGAAGCATTTGAGTATCTTCGACAAAAGATGGGGGTCATTTCTCTTGCATCATATTAAATCAAACAGTATCTCAGGAGGAACAACATGATTGGGGGGCCATATTGGCACCCCATTGCCATTGATGTCAAAGGGGGAGAGAAGAAAAATATTGCCATCCAATGGCAAAGGGGGAGATTGTTAATCTAAGTTTTCATTAATGGCAATAAGATGCTTAATGATGATGAATGATGATGAATGAACATACTTGTTGAAGGACTAGATGATGGATGATGGAAGACTACATGAAGACATATATCACTATGGCATGATAACCTTATGATGAAGAATCAAACCATAAAGAATCCCAAGACATTCTGCCCTACCTCCATTTCTGCACAAATAAATAACCGGTCACCCCCCTCTCAGTATTTCCAACAGCTCCGTCTGATTTGGGCTCTCGTAGCAAGGTAATGATCCGAGAGGTGGACTGGTCAAGGGCCCTGCCCAACTGCAACTCTGCTGAGCTACAACTCTAGATGACCCTAACACTCCCCTGGCGATATGTGGGCAATCATGGCGAACTCCTCCTCATCGATCCTTGCAGATGAAGCCAGTGGATCATGCTTCTCATCTTTTTCTCTCTTCTTGAGAGGACACTGTGTAGTGTAATGTCCCATCTCGCCACACCAAAAGCACTTGATCTTTGAGACGTCTTTCTTACGTCTTCGTTGCTCCTACTGCCCCTTTGATGCAAGGGTTGCATTCTTCTCCTCCTTGTTCGACTTCTTTCCACTGCTGTTGTTGCCCTCAAGTTGGCACTTGAGTAAGTCCCTCCTCATCTCTTCCTGCTGAAGAGGTGCCCACCTTGCCTCCCAGTTCGGTAATTTCTCTCTGCCCAAGACTGGACAAAGACTTGATAGTCTTCGGACACTGAGTTGGGGCTAGTCTGACCATCTCTCTGGCCTTAGGAGCTTCTCTTACAGTTGCAAGCCGATCTCGGTTCTCTTGAAGTCTAAACAGGAAAAGATCAATGCGCTCACCCTTGTGCATCCTTGTAGTCCACAATTTCTCCTCCAAGAACATCTTTCACTGCTCGGAAGATCCCTGATATAGCTTCTCCAGGGCTTGCCACATTTCTCTAGTGGTCCCTTTGCTAGGGATGTGACACATGACATGATCCCTCACCTTGTCGAGGATCAAGCATTTTGCTTTCGCCTTATCTTTCTTGTATGTCTTCAACGGATCTGCATCTATAGGTACAACTACCACACCATCGATGAAATCTTTGAGATCATGTTGATCCAGCAGGCATCTGATCCTTGCTTGCTAGATCACATAGTTGGAGGCTCCCCCTAACCGATCTTGATCTCTCATCCTGCTTGTTGCCATCTCTGTCGTCTGAATAATGTCGAACTAGCTCCCTCTCTCTCCTTTGCGCAACTGCTGGTGTGGCCTACGCACTCCCTGCTGGAGATAGTAGATTTGCCACTCAATACTGTTGCTCACCTATCGAGAATTGGAATTCCTCGACTAGGAATTCCCTGAGGAAGAAAATTCCATCAAAGTATCTTCAGCTACTTGTTGAGATTTTGGTGTAGCATCGGATGTGCTCTGACTCCCAAATTTTGTAGAGGAGTTGGAGTACATGAGATCTCCAAGACCCAGGAAGCGTTTGAAGAAATTCCATCAGGTTTAAGAGATATTTAATTAATTAATCTTTTTAATTAAGGACCCTAAGTCTAACTTAGGAAAATTAAAAGATTAAAGTGAATTAAATTAAACATGTGATGAGAATGACTTAAGTGACGTGGATCAAACAGCTTCTAATCTTAGCCGTCGATTAGAGATTAGATCACGGTCGTTGGTTTCCCAACGAGAAAAGTATAAGAGAAGGGTTTGGGGTCAGTTGGAGCAAGGTTGCGGGGGAGCGGCTTCGCCCCCTCGAACCTGCTCCCAGAGCGAATGCTTAGAGGTTGATATTATTATATTAATGACAAAGATCCCTATACAGATCTAGAGGTAATGACAAAGATACCTCTGGATATTAATGCTTAGAGGGTGATATTAGTGATAAAGATCATGATTTTCCAACAAGACTCAAAAATTAGAAATTTCTCGTGGTAGTAAGAGGCCCAAGCATTAGCTATAAATAACATATTTACTTGTCTCTTCTAGTTTCTAGTAGTTTTTATAATTATTGACTCTTTCATATTTATTATGATATTTTTTAAATCAATATTTGACAATTTAAGTTTGAAGTATGAAGTTGGCAAGTATCATTGGTAATGAATTATGAATAGCATGCTTCATGAAAGTTATTTCATTTCATTTCATGTTAGATATTCTTTGTTGTAATGGTTACACTTAGCTTACAAGTACAACTTTGATGATCAATGATGATAAAAGTTATATATTGAATTTTGAAAGCTCGAAACTTCAATATTAATGAATCATGAGACTCAATATGTTGTATGTTTCTAACTTCTGGACATGGTTGATGAAGATTATAACTTCTTGATGATTGATGCTATATGGTTCAATCTATGTTTTTATGCTTTTTTATATCTAATTCATCATTCTTCATGCTTTTGTTGACATATATGCATCGAAATATACAAAAAATATATTACATAAAAATTCGCTCCTCGATTCACTCCCTAACTGGGAGCTTCTAAAAATGTCGTTCCCGCTCCCGCTCTCGCTTCCCGTTTTCGCTTCCACTCCCAAGTAACCTTGAGTTGGAGAATATACACATTGGTGGAGCACTAAAGCTAAGCTGAAATTCTAGGGTGTGGTTTGCTAAGAATTTCAGAAGCAGTTTATAGTGCGGCGAGGGGCAGTATTGGCAAGAGGATGGTTTCATCCTAGGCCAAGAGTACAACAGCGGCAGAGAGGCAGCATGCCAAAGTAGCGTAGAGGCAGCTAGGTGCTACGCATTCCAGTAGAAGCTACACAGAGGCAGCAGGAGCCACACAGGGCTGACACAGGCCCAATCAGGGCAGTGCAGGGGTAGCGTAAGCCCGTCAGGGGTGATGCAAGCCCTTCCAGAGCAGCGCAAAGGCTAACGCAGAGGGCTGAAGAGCAGTGTTGCGGTTTCCAGTGGGCCAGAAAGGACTCGAGTTTTGTAAATCCCGTTTGAGGGTGTGAATCAGGCATATTTTCTATCTCCGAGGATAGAGGTATTGTTGCCGTATTATTTCTCTGTAGGGTAAACTAGTTTGGTGGCCAGAAACTGTTGTACTCAGAATTTGCTTAATAATAAAAACCCTCTAGAGCTAATTGCACCAGTTTTCCCACATTGGGTTTTTCCGAGGACATTGGTCCGAAAAATCTGTGTCACTTTGTCATATGAGGGTGCTATTCAGTAATTGATCTGTATGTGTAGGCTGCTAGTTGTATTTACTTTGCTGATTTACTAAATATTTCAGAAATTAACTTGTAACTTAATTCAAGTAGGAGAAGTAAATTAAGATACTATAGTAGGGTTTCTTAGATTAAGAAATTCTCACACTACTCTTCCTGACGCTTTTGCACCAACAATCACTGCGACACAGAAACTGTGTCCCTCCAGCTGTCGATGTACGTTGAAACTGCTACGTTGCTCGCTTGGCCTCTGGCAAACCGCAAACTAGAAAATCCCACCTCTCTGTCGGCTTACTTAGAGAGAGATTTCCTTGCAACAACCAGCCCTCCTAGCTTAGAATGCGCAGTCATTAGGAAATCGATATGTTTCTTACGCAACTCTTTGATCTCCGACTTCTCTTTCAACTATGGATTTACTGGATCCTCTCTCTTGCTCCTCCTGCACTGCTAAACAAACTCTGATACCATGTGAAAATTCGTATTACCCGGAATCCTACTGTAGCAACTCATGAGAAATATTCTAATTGTTAATTCCTTTGAACAAATTATTTACGGTTTTCTACTGTAAACAGTGAAATCTCAAATTAACTATAGAAAATTACAAGTGCGGAAACAAAATCTGAACAAGAGTAAATCATAGACACATCTGACATAGTTGTTTGTGGACCAATGTCCTTAGAAAAACCCAATGCGGGAAAATCGGTGCAACAGCTGAGGGTTTATATATTATGTAGTAAATTCTGAGTACAAATCTATGATTGTCGAATCTAACAAATCATACAGAGAAATTTGACAAGAAAAATCTCGTGAGACAAATCTCACTCCGCCACAGGAATCCGACATTGACCTGTACCTGAAACGAGCTGCTCTGTGTTGCCTCTACGTAGTAGATGCGTCACCCACGCAGTCTCTGCATCACAACTGAAGCTACTATCTCTCTTTGCACTAGATCTCTCTATTGGATGGAAACTGTGATCTTCTGGCCTCCGGGAACTAGCACTGACCCTCTATTGCCTCCTCAATAGAAAAACGAACTACCTCTTAGCTCTGCGTACTCCCAGCGTAGCCTCTGCGTCACTGGGTTTGCACAGTTGTATGTGGCTTTTACTGCCTCCTCTACTATTCACTCTCTGAATCATGAATCCTTTCAACTGGAATTACTGCCCCTCTCTGCGAAGATCTCTTGATCGATTTTTCCTCTGAGCACTACTCATTTCAGAAATTTGATCTCTTGATTCTACATGTGTTTTCCAAATGATCTTTCAAGTCCTTGTTATAATCTTCTCGTTGAGACTTCAACGACCGAGATTAAATCGTTAATCAACGACTAAGATTATTTTGACTTGATCTCCTCCTTTTCTAGAACATTCACACCCATATTTTATTAATTCACTTTAATTATTTTAATTTCCTAGGTTTAGACTTAGGGTCCCATTAAAAATAATTAATTTTTTTAATAAAATACAATCGGGTTTGAATTTCCCAAAACGATTTATGGGTTCTTTGGAATACATGTGCCTAAGCCTCCCTGCAAATTTTGAGCCTTAGAGCACATATGTTGCTACCCGAAATCAACAACCTCCAACTATGTAATCTCGAACGCAAGGATCTCCTTCCATTTGGATGAGCATGATTTGAAGACCTTCATTGATAATGTGGTAGATGTCCCCACAGATCCAGATCCATTGAAGGCCTACAAGAAAGATATTGCTAAAGCTAAAAGGTTGATCCTCGACGGAGTGGGGGATCACATTGTGGCACGTAGTATACATTGAGGCAGATTAGCATTTTTCCTCCAAAGGAAATCTGCAGATTTCCTTTGCCAGCAACTTACTCCTCCCCACCATAGAAGATCATGAAATCCCTAGAAGAAAAAGGCATGTACTCTGTGAGCTAGTCTTGCCTATTGGTGAAATGACATGATGCTCCAGAATCAATGAACGAAGCAAATGACCTTTATTTATTTGTTTGTGTCTTGGCCATAAAGGCATAGAATGTTGACTCCTCCTCCTCTATATGCTCTTTGACAAGAACTCACTGTAAAGGCCCTTCCTCGTTGGTTTTCTAGTCAACCAACCTCTTTTTATAGTGCCTCTTCATGTGGCCCACCTTGCCAAAAATAATGACATTTGATGGTCTTTTGATCCTTGGTGACATCCTCATCATTGCTCTTGCAAAAACATTCTAGGACTTAGATTGCACTAAATTTACCTCCTAGCATAAGCTAGGTTGATAGAGATTTAGGGAAACCCTTTTAAAACTAACTTGATAGATTCAACTTTTCCTAGTAGTTAACACAGTGACCTTGTAGTTGTCAGAGCCACAGTCTCTACAACGCCGAATTACTAGGAGGGAAATTTCCATTTCCATTCGCAGTTACAATTACAATAGATCCCTAGTAGTGACATCCTCACCAAGTCGATAGCCAATTGCGATTTCTTTAGTAGCAGTCAAAACATAACCCGGTGAACCATATTTCTGGCAAAGGAACTGCCAAGGAGAGTGGGATGCATTGGCTATGTTGTACCAAGGGTCTTCCAAGCACTGAAAGATGTTCTTGGAGGAGAAGATGTGATCTACGAGGATGCAGAAGGGAGAACGCATAGATCCGTTCCCATCGAAGCTTCAGGGTGTTCGAGATCAGTTGGCAGCTGTGGGGTCAGCACCTCGAGCCACAGAGATGGTTAGATTGGCCCTAAACTCCTTTTCCAAAGAGTGGAAAGTCTTTTTCTAGAGTATCCTAGGCAAAGAGAAGTTGCCGGATTGGGAAGGGATGTGGGCAGCTCTTCAACAGGAAGAGACGAGGAGAGACTTAGTCAAGTGCAAGCTTGATGGCAGTTGTAGTAGTGGGAGGAAGTCCAAGGAGGCAGAGGAGAATGCAACCCTTGCATCAAAGGGTAGTAGGAGCAGCGAAGGCAGAAGAAGGATGTCTCAAAGATCAAGTGTTTCCAATGTGGTGAGATTGGTCACTACGCTATGCGTTGTCCTCTCAAGAAGAAGGACAAGGCTGAGAAACATGATCCGCAGGCTGCAACCGCGAGGATCAAGGAGGCTTTTGCTATGGTTTCCCACATATCTCCAGTGGAGAATTGGAGTGATCTAGAACTGTAGTTCAAAAGAGCTGCAGTTGGGCAGGATCCTTGAGGAGTCCACCTCTTGGATTATTACCTTGCTACAGGAGCCTAGATCAGAAGTAGCAGGATGGACCTATTATCGCTTGCCGCTTACACCTACCTACAAGTTAGCAGGAAAAGCCTTTAACCCCACAAGGTGTGGTTGGTGGCAGGGAACTCAGAAATGGGGCTGTCACACTAATCCCAACTCTCTCCGTTTAAGCTATCTCCTAGGCTAGCTAAGGGGGGTGGTCCCTAAATGGAAAACTAAGTTAAAGATTTGAGTTTTTAGGAGAGCTGCATAGAAGGAATTACTTATCAAAGATGACTCAATTCCAAGATGTAAACAAGCCTATAAGTATATGAGCAATATTCAATGATGTGTTCAAAATATAGACCAATGCTTTAAAGTAAATGACAAGTGCTTACTCAAAAATAAAATTCAAGATACAATGACAATAATCCCGCAATGCAAGTGTTAGACCAAGATAAACATATAAGCATCACTTGCAATAAATGAAAAAGTACTTGTAAGAGAGTGCTCAAGTAACAAAGGATAATGACATTAAATATTCAAGAGCTAAATAACCACCAAAGTAACAAGTACATGAGATAGAAAAATTGTGAGTAAAGTTGTGATGTGATGGTGCTCTTGGTTTATTTTATTAATAGAATTCTAAAACAATTTTCATTTTAACTCCGGTCCCTAGACCTCACCCTCGCCCAAAATCCGGATCTCACAGTGAGGAGTCAATAGGGGTGGAGGGTCCCTAATGTCTATACAACCAAGTTAAGTTGGAGTTTAATTTTTAGAGATGCAAGTCTAATTTTGTATGGAAAGTGAAATGCCTAAATGTTGGTGAAATGCTTCCAATGAGATACGTTAATGACAATGTGCTTCCAATAGAGATATAACAAAGATATTTGTGATCAAGGTTTGCGCTTAGCCCAATATCACATAAACTAGCAATGATGCTCCATAAAACATGTATCAACAACTCAAGTGGAAATACTAAAATGGAAACTAGACAAAAGAAAGTTAACCATTCAAGAAGATTTCCTCCCTCTAAATGAGGAGGTGGGATACCATGGGAAATTCCCAAGCTCCCTCAAGAAATCAGATTTTTATTATTGAAAGTGAGGCCCTCTTACAGAAATGAGGGGCTTGGGAAGAGCTTACAATATGCACTTTAAACTTACTATTTCCCAAAGTTGCAAGTGTAAGATTTTAAAGATTTACTTGTCAGATGTTAGAAAGTAAAGGCCTAAAGCCTTGAGGTGAATGGTGGTTACAATTCCTCAAAAGAATGAGGCTCTAGAAGAAGAGGTGAAGTGATGAGGAGGAACTTGGACTTGAGGTTCCAAATGGAAAAGTTTTCCTTAGCTTATGATTTAGCTCTCTTTCTTCAAACTTGGATTTCCTCCAAGAACACTTATAGGCAAACAAGCAAAAGAGTTAACATGCAAAAGAAATAGTGCTGAAAAATGTGAGAGGAAATCACATGCATGAGAAGGAAAAAGTTAGAAACTCAATGCAAGTATAACATACACTTCATATTACAAATTCTCTCACTATGATCAGCTTGAAAGAGTTGATTTAGTGAGTGAGAGTTAGGATTTAAATCCAACAACTTAGCCTCAAATGCTAGATAAAATCAATATGTGCACAAATGAGAGAAGAAAACATATGATTTTTTAGAGATGGAAAAGAAGCAAAGGGCTCATGAAACCCCCTTTTAAATAAATTTCTTGATGTCTTATGAGATTGTTGGCTTGAACAACTTGTGGGATCTTTGATATCTTTGGAGCTGACTTATTGCAACCGAAGAAGTCTTCACACTCCAATAGACTTGGCAACCTGTCCTTTGAACACACAAATCTCTGCAAACCAATTGTTAGTGCAAAAGAAACTTGGCATATAGAGGCCATGTTGAGCTTGTCATTCAACCGAAAATAACAAGCTACAACAAGAGCACAAAATATACCAAGTCCAAAGAAGATCTGAGATAGCTACAAATCTCCCCTCCCTAAACAATAGTGCCCTTAGGCAAATGCACAAAAAAACCAACTAGATTGCAATGTAAAATCAAATGAATAACAACATCAAATGAAACAAGTATACCTCATCAGCCAAAGAATGGACCACAAGAGAAGCTAGTAACCCCAAAGACTTTCATTTTTTTAGCTCAATAACAATTTCGACATAGTAACGATAAGCACAAGCTTCAAAACCATGATAACAATGAGAGCTCAAGGCTCAATTTATACAAAAACTAGAGAAGATCTCAATGAGGAACCTCATGACAAGTGGAAAGGTGAAGATAATCTCAATGCTCTAACAAATCTTCAACTGTGTAAGGTCAATCTCTAAACCAAATCAAGCTGCCCAAGTGTAATTTCAACTGGCTGTATGTGGCATCCAAAATGCAATTTGAGCTGCTGTAGGTGGGCAACGTATACCTTTTCTTTCATGTGCCAATTCTCTGTTGTGGACAGATGTAAAATCGAATAAGAGGAGGGGAACACACTCCCACTAAATCTTCCACCAACTAACCCAGGAAATGACACCTCTGTTAGTGCCAACAAGCTGCCTTTAACTGATGTACGTATCTCTGTGTGTGGCTGCCAATGTGTAGCTTTAACTGTTGTGTGTACAAGTGTCCAAATGTGAAGCATAAGGGAAGACAACCTCCTCATAAATCTGCTGCTAACTTATCTTTCAGATTTGCCAACCCAATTTGTGTGCCAACTGTGGGAAAATACCATATCAGATTTGCGTATCACTTGAGGAGAACTTGCCAGCGTGGAGGGAAAGATGCTGTTGAAGGGGCAGCGTAAAAGTGGTAAGGGAAGTCTACATTGGTGGAGACCTTCTCCACGATTCCCCCAAGTCGAATCTCATTAAATAAATTTAAAACCAAGTGCTGATTTTCCTTTGCTGCGTGAATTTCTGAGTGGTCCAGCGTGTAATTTGATTTGGCATATGCATTGATCTTTTATGGCATGTGTGTATTCCTTCATTGCTGCCTCATTTGAAAAGAGGAAGAGAACTGGGTCCCCTCTTACTTTGACTTTAGACTTTAATCCATTCAATTTAAATTGAATAAAATATGAACTTTAACAATTCGATGTGCCTCATGAACTTCAACGTGGAACTTTGTTGACTGCCTTTGACTTACTTATTTGGTACTTCGACTTTGAACTTGAGTTGTGGTCTATGTGGTGGGCCCCACGTTTGCTGCTACATCACCCTTGGCTCCGCCTCTTAATTCCCATGTCAAAATTTGACTTATTTTGACTTTAGAAAAATTTCTGAATTTTTCCAATTATTGAATTTTTTCTCATTTTTGCCACTGACATTAGGAAAATTGACTTTTGAGGGACTATAAGTCGTTTTTTGACCCTCAAAGTAGGTCCTAAGATAATGTTGGGTCTCTGAGAATGAATTTCGAGTAGTCACACGCCCCAGAAATTTTGTGAGTCCACTTATTTAGATCATTACATAGAAATTAATTAAAAAATCTCGTTTTGCGGGAAATTTCTAATTATTAAAAAATGCTACTTAGACCTAGTGAAATTTCGCGAAATTTCAGAGATGACCTAGCATGGTAATATACATTGACTCTAGACACTAAGATGTGTTAGGGGCTCAACCTTCAAGCTGTCACCCTGGCTTTGGGGTAATGCAACGAGTGAAAAAACCTAGAAAATTATTCGCC
Source organism: Pinus albicaulis (assembly GCA_034641835.2). Classification (NCBI taxonomy): domain Eukaryota; kingdom Viridiplantae; phylum Streptophyta; class Pinopsida; order Pinales; family Pinaceae; genus Pinus; species Pinus albicaulis. The sequence goes on from CM076569.1 coordinate 442,984,250, forward strand.
GCTAAAAAGAAAGAATAATTAACCAAGTAAAAAAAACACTCGATTTTGTACTCGCTTGCTGATCGAGTCCCAACACCCTAGGCATGTTACATGGCTTTAATCATCATGCTAGTGACATTTATACAATATCCCCGTAGGGCTGTGGAATCTGACTGAAGAAGTAAAATGATAAGAAGAAGTAGAGTTTAAAAACTTTCTTGAATTAATGATATCTAATGGTACAAGTGTCTTCTAGTTCATCCTTGGGCATGGAGTCTTCACATTATTATCAGGTGCCACTCCAGTGGTCAACAAGACCAGTGTTAGTTGGTGCAGAAGGGTGTCGGAGTGACAGTTGCAGTGGCTAGAGAGCGCCAGAGTCTGAGCAACGCAGAGCAAAGTTGGCAGTAGTGCAGATGGCACAAAGCAGAGTCAACAGTAGTGCAGAGGCTTCATAGGATCAGCACAAAGACTAACAACAATCAAATCTTCATCATCAGATACATCATGTTGAACATTTAGTTCAATATTTTGGATGTTTGTCTGCTGCAACAACAATAGAGTTGCAGTGTAAATGCAGTTGGCAGTAGTATGTAGGGTTAGTAGCATCATAGATGCAACAAGGCAGTATTTGGTGGGCAGCAGTTTTAGACATCAACAGCGCAGTAGTTGGTGGGCAGCAGTGTCAGACATTAGCAACGCAGAGGGAGATGTTATAAAATCAGTGTGATGCTTCAACAAGATACATTACTAGAGCACATTCCTCTCTAAGAGGGAGTGTTGATTTTTGGTAGCATCGTATGTGCTCTAAGTCTCAAATTTTGTAGGGAGGTTTGGACACATGCATTCCATTAATTAATTTTAATGGAAGCCTAAGTCTAAACTTAAGGAATTAAAATAATTAAAGTGTATTAATAGAACTAGGCGGGAATCTTCTAGAAAAATACGAAGATCAAGTCAAGTTAATCTTAGCCCTTGATTATGTTTTAATTCGGGTCATTGATTCCTCAACGAGAAGATTATAAGGACTTCAATGGGCATTTGGAAAACACATCGGGAGAGGATCTAGAGATCGATTTCTCAAGTGAGCAGCATATGTAGTGAGGGGCAGAGATAATTTCTGGTTGGAGAGATTTTTCCTGAGCCGGGAATACATCGCAGAGAAGGCAGATGAAGAACCAGAAGAGGCAACGTAAGGGCTACGCTAGGCAATGCAAAGCCACACAGAGGCAGCGCTGAGCCTCTGAGGAGATATGTTATTTTGTTGAGGGTCAGATCAATTTCAGTGGCGAGAGCCGGGGTGTGAGATCGGAGGGCCAGACGATCAAGCATCCAGCGAGCAGAAAGATCAGCCAGAGGGAGTGACCCAGTCCCCAGCAGTTGTGACACAGAGCAGCATGGAGGCAGCGTGGGGCTTGTCAGTTCAAGGTTGGGCAGTGCTAGATCTCTAGTGTTACTGTGAGGTAATCCTCACTATTTTTTCTACCAGTCAGATTCTCTGTTGGATAGCCATATTTTGGCATCCAGATTGTATTCAGAAATTACTGCTTAATAATACAAACCCTCAGCTGTTGCACTAGTTTTCCCGCATTTGGTTTTTCTGGGGACATTAGTCCAAAAATAACGGTGTCACTTGTATGTTGTATTTCTTCTTGCTCAATACTTGTCTTCCACATTTTATTTATTTAATGACGACTGCAGTTGTATTTGCTTCGACATTTACTTGTAGAACACAATAAATAACTTGTAGAATTTAACAAGTAAGAGAAGTAATATCAATTTGTAGTAGGAATTCGGGTCATCGAATTTTCACATGCTATCAAAGCCAAGTCGAAGCAAATGAGCAGACCAAAAGAGTTCAACGTTGAAGAGGAGAGAGATTGAAGAGTTGCGTAGGTAGCAGATCAAATCCCCAAAAGATTGCGCGGTCCTTTTTCAGGAGGGAAAGATTCTCGAGGAAAATCTCTATGAGTGAGTCGACAGGGAGGTAAGATTTTTACTTTGTGATTTGTCAGTGGCAGAGGGAGCAGTGCAACAACAGATTCAGCGCATTGCAGTCTACTTGTGGGACGTATTTTTTTGCTGTAGCAGTTGCTGGTGCAGAAAGCGTCAGAAGAAGAAAGAAGAAGCATACTGAGGGAATTTTGACTTCTGATTTCCGGTGCGGAAGAAGAAAGAACCAAGTTTTGTTTGGCTGACTCCGCAAGGAGTGCGTAGAGCCAGCTGTGCAGAGGGTTAGAGGCAACAGTTCGACATTTGGTTTGGTGAGATGGCAGTTGTCCTGTTGCGTGATCAGGAATGGTTGGAGGGTGCCTCTGTGAAAATGTGTATTACCTGAAATCCTATTGCCACAACTGATGAGAAATCTTATATTTGTTAATTCCTTTGAACAAGTTATTTACATTTTTCTACTGTAAACAGAGAAATCTCATACACTACAGCCTTCATAAATTAACTGCAGAAAAATACGAGTGTGGAAACAAAATCTAAATAAGAGTAAATGATAGACACATCTGACACAGTTGTTTTTGGACCAATATCCCCAAAAAAAGCCAATGTGGGAAAACCGGTGCAGCAGCTGAGGGTTTATATATTATGCAGTAAATTATGAGTACAAATCTATGACTGTCGAATTTGACAAATCATACAGAGAAATTTGACAAGAAAAATCTCGTGAGAGAAATCTCACTCTGCCACGGGAATCTGGCACTGACCTGCACTCGAAACGAGTTGCTCTGTGCTGCCTCTATGTAGTGACTGTGTCACCCAAGCAGTCTTTGTGTCACAACTGAAGTTGTGCTCTATCTTTGCGTTGGATCTCTCTGTTGGCTGGAAACTCGGATCTTCTGGCCTCCGGAAACTCCCTCTAGGAGTTGGCACTGACCTTCTGTTGTCTCATCAACAGAAAAACGAACTCCCTCTCAGCTCTTCTCAATCCCAGCATAGCTTCTGCGTCACTGGCTCTGCGCAGTTGTCTATGGCTTTTACTGCCTATTCTGTTGTGCACTCTTCGGATCAGGAATCCTTCCAACCGGATTACTGCCCCTCTTTGCAAAGATCTCTTGATCGATTTTTCTTCCAAGCATTGCTCACTTCAGAAATTCGATCTCTTGATCCTCTTCGTGTGTTTTTCCAAATGACCCTTCAAAACCTTATAATCTTCTCGTTGAGACTTCAATGACTGAGATTAAATCATTAATCAACGGCTACTACTATTTTGACTTGATCTCCGCCTTTTCTAGAACATTCACACCCATATTTTATTAATTCACTTTAATTATTTTAATTTCCTTAGTTTTGACTTAGAGTCCCATTAAAAATAATTAATTCTTTTAATAAATACAATCCGAGTGGAATTTCCCAAAACGATCTATGGGTTCTTTGGAATACATGTGCCTAAGCCTCCCTGCAAATTTTAAGACTTACAACACATCCGATGCTGTGCCAAATCAACACTTGCTCTTAGCAAGGAATGTGCTCTAACGATACACCCTGCTTTGTACTGCTTTGATTCTGCAACATCTCCCTCTGCGCTGTTGAAGTTTGACACTGCTGCCCACCAACACTGCGTTGTTGCATCTGTGTTGCTGCTAACTGTTGAGATTTTGTGAACTTGGGGTAGCATCAGTTGTACTCTAGCTCCCAAATTTTTGAGGGACTAGAGTACACTTGATCTACAAGTCCTAGAAATTGATTTGGGAAATTTCATCTGGTTTAGTAGATATTAAATTAATTAATTATTTTAATGTATTTCCTAAGTTAAAACTTAGGGAACTTAAATAATTAAAGTGAATTTAATTAAACACGTGATGAAATTGTCTTAAGTCACACGGATCAAGCTTTCTTTTAATCTTAGCCATTGATTCAAGATCTGATCATGGTCGTTGGTTTCCCAACGAGAAAAGTATAAAGGAAAGGCTTGGGGTCATTTGTAAATACACACAGAGGCAGAGCACTGAAGCAAAGCTAAGATTCTAGGGCGGGTTTGCTAAGAGTACTCAAAAGTGTTTCAGCTGCAGAGAGGGGAATTTAGGCCAAGGGGATGATCTGATGCCAGGGTCTAGAATCAGCAAGAGGCAGAGATCAGCTCAGAGAGGCAGCGCAGAGAAGCAGGAGGGCAGCAACTTGTGCTACGTAGGTGTTGCGCAGTCCCTCAAGGACAGTGTAATTGTTGCAGGAAACCCTCAGGGGTTACGTAGAGACCCTAAGGGGAAGCGTAGGGACTGCGTCACCCAGTCTGGGGTAACGCAACCCTTTCTGGAGCAATGCTGAGGGTCAGAGGGGCTTCAAAGGCTGACACAGAGGCTTCAGGGGCAGCGCTGGTGTTTCTTGGCCCTAATTTTGGCTAAGTTTTGTAAATCCCGTTTGAGGGTGTGGATCAATCATTATTTTGGCTCTAGATCAGCTAGTGAGCTGTAGATCTATTATTTCTCTGTCGGGTTTTCCAGAGTTGGAACCCAGGCCTGTTGTATTTAGTAAATTCTTAATAATAAAACTCTCCAACAGCCAGAAGACCGGTTTTCCCACATTGGGTTTTTCCGGGGACTATTTGTCCAGAAATAACTGTCACTTTGTCTATGTGTGCATGAACTTTTTCTAGATCTAGATTGGTGGAGATTTGTTATGTGTTTTTCTTCAATTTAGCTTGAATTTATTCAGTTAATAACTTGTCTAAGTAGGAGGAGCATAACCAGATTAACAGTAAAATAATTTTTGCATAAAGTGTAAAGATTCAGAAATTTCCACACTAACCCTACATGCTACTGCCAACTGCCATTGCACTGTAACTTCTGCACTCCTCTGCACCAACTAGCACTCGTCCATCCTGCTACATCTGATTTGGGCTCTCGTAGAAAAGTAATGATCTGAGAGGTGGACTCCTCAAGGACCTTGGCCAACTACAACTCTGTTGAACTACAACTCTAGATTACCCCAACGCTCCCCTGGCGATATGTGAGGGATCATGGCGAACTCCTCCTCATCAATCCTTGCAGATGCAGCCTATGGATCATGCTTCTCGTCTTTGTCTCTCTTCTTGAGAGGACACTGTGTAGCGTAATGTCCCATCTCGCCACACCGGAAGCACTTGATCTTTGAGACGTCTTTCTTACATCTCCGCTGCTCCTGCTGCCCCTTTGATGCGAGGGTTGCATTCTCCTCCTCCTCCTTCTGTTTTTTCCACTACTGCTGCTGCCCTCAAGTTGGTACTTGAGTAAGTCCCTCCTCATCTCTTCTTGCTGAAGAGCTGCTTACATTCCCTCCTAGTCCAACAAATTCTCTCTTCCCAAGATGCTTTGGACAAAGACTTGATAGTCTTCGGACACTGAGTTGAGGGCCAATCTGATCATCTCTGTGGCCTGTGGAGCTTCTCTTACAGCTACTAGCTGATCTCAGTTCTCTTAAAGTCTAAACAGGAACAGATCAATGTGCTCACCCTTCTGCATCCTTGTAATGCGCAATTTCTCCTCCAAGAACATCTTCCATTGCTCGGAAGATCCCTAATATAGCGTCTCCAGGGCTTGCCACATTTCTCTAGCGCTCCCTTTGTTAGCGATGTGACACACGACATGATCCCTCACCTCGTCGAGGATCAAGCGTTTTGCCTTTGCCATATCTTTCCTGTTAAATTTAGATAACAATAGTGTTCTATGCTTGATGCACTTTTACTTCAATCTTTCTTAGGCCCAGTACAAGATAGCAATCACATAAACTTGAAAGTAAGATGCTAATAGAAGTTCTGTCCTTGTTGATCTCTTCTCTGCTTCTTGTGTATTCTAGACCCCGGGATCAGATCATCCTCTTGGTCTAAATTCCCCTCTCTGCAACTGAAACACTTCTGAGAATTCTTAGCAACTCCGCCCTAGAATCTTAGCTTAGCTTCAGTGCTCTGCCTTCATGTGTGTTTTACAAATGACCCCAAGCCTTTCCTTTATACTTTTCTCGTTGACAAATAAACGACCAAGATTAAATCTTTAATCAATGGCTAAGATTAAAAGAAAGCTTGATCTGTGTGACTTAAGATAATTTCATCACATGTTTAATTAAATTCACTTTAATTATTTTATTTTTCTAAGTTTTAACTTAGGAAATACATTAAAATAATTAATTAATTTAATGTCTCCTAAACCAGATGAAATTTCCCAAATCCATTTCTGGGTCTTGTAGATCCAGTGTAGTCTAGTCCCTCCATAAAGTTTGGGAGCTAGAGCACAACTGATGCTACCCCAAATACACAAAATCTCAACACCTGGGTCCACATTTCTTGTCTCGGTCCACATAGGGTTAGCCTCCCCATTCCCTATACCCCCACCTTGGGACAGGCTTGAAACAATGCAGTAGAGGTTGAAGCAGCTGAAAAGAAACATAAAAGTATAAATGGCCACATTCAACAGAAAAGTGTACCACAAGATGCAAAAGATAGTTGGGAGAAAACATAATCAACACATGGAAAAAAGCCAATGCATGAGCTCTACCCCATACCCATGTTCATCACCTTGGTTCCATAGGCCCTAGATGAACCTCCTTTATCATTCAGGAACCCATGATTGTTCCAACCCTTGGAGGGAAATGAACTGCCCTACCAAAAAGGGGGTAATCACTACTATATCTTACACATGGTGCTTTTATCCTTTGAGCCCCGAGGAGTTATTCAAAGAATAATCATAAGAGACAAAAGACATATAAAGAAGGGTGGAAAAACCAAGGTCGGGGCAACTCATGTAACACGATTGTTCCCTCCTACACATTATTACCCAAGATGTGGGCTTCCCTTCTTCTAGCTACCTTTGTGCCCCGATATGTGGCCCAGGATTGCCCCTCATTCCCTATTCCATTTCACCTCTTTATAACATGCCACCACAATGAGGGATGTACCTTGGACATACTATCCCCTCTAAAGAGGAAACCACCTAATAAGGTTCTTGGCTAACCCCTTTTGGAGCTTAGAGACATTAGCATGTGAGAATTCATTTTTCCGGAATCCTGTTGCAATACCGATGATATTTCTTCTATTGTTAAATTTAATTACACAAATTATTTGCAGTTTTCTACGGAAAATATCGAAATATATGCATTGCAGTCTTCATAAAATAAATACTTAGGAAGAAAATAAATGTTGAAAAGTTGAGAAATTCTAGCATACACACAAATATTTTGACACAAATATTTTTGGACAATTGTCTTTGGAAAAACCCAATGTGGGAAAACGGGTGCAGCAAATGAGGGTTTATTTATTAATCTTCAACTATAATTCTAGTACAAGAATTCAAACAACAAAACAAAGGAGAAATACTAGGAGAAACTTAGTGACAAATTTCTCACTCTTAACGGCAACTACTTTACCTCAGAATGGACCCTTTACGTTGAAGTCTTTGCGTCACCCTTTGAGCAGTGACTAAGCAGTGCACTTGTGGACTCCGTGTCTCCTCACGCTGTGTCTCTTCCCGAATCTTTCCTGCACTCTTCGGACCACTGTTGACTCCCTCTCTCTTTCACCTGCAACTCACCGTCTGGCTCTCAAAGTAAACATTGGTCGCTCCCATCCTCTTCCTAAACAAACTCACAAGCAATTTTCTAAGCCATATTGCTTCGCACGTATTTGTGCTGGTTGCCATATATTTAGCTTCTGCTGAGCTTAATGCTATCGACTTCTGCTTCTTGCTGCACCAAGAGATCATCCTTGATTAGACGCTGAAGCAGTACTCAGAGGTACTTCTCCGGTCCACTGAACTACCTGCCCAATCCGCATTTGTGAATCCACTCAATCTGACGTCATCTCCTCGGGTGCATTTCAACCTATATCTGACTGTTCAACGCACATATCTAAGAGTGTGCCTAACTGCTGCCCAATGTACCCTTTTTGGTTCCACCATGAATTGACTAAGGGTGTTGACAACGAAACATATGTCTAGCCTAGTGTTGACCAGATACATGGGCGACCCGATGAGCTTTATGTATAAGGTGGGCTCGACTTCCCTATCTCCTGATGCATGTATCTTCTTCCAATTGGTGATGCATCTTCTTCCAATTGGTGACGATGAATCCCAACTGCTACAAGTAACTATCAATCTGACCATACCATGCTCTGGGTGCTTGCTTGAGCCCGTATAGGGCTTTCTTTAACTTCAATACATGAGTTCTCTTCTCATTAGTCTCGAAGCCTTCAAGCTATTCTATATACACTTCTTCTATCACCCCGTTTAGGAATGTTGTCTTGACATCCATCTGGTGAATCTCCCATCCCATCTGTGCTGCCAGGGATATAACGGATCTCATAGAGGTATATCTAGCGACTGGGGAAAAGGTCTCCTCATAGTCTATCCCTTCTTTTTGCGCATACCCCTTCACCACGAACCTAGCCTTATACTTCTCTACACTGCCATATGCAGTGTACTTGATCTTGTAGATCCACTTGGAACCCACAATTGATCTATGTTATGGTCTAGGAACCACCTCCCAAACATCATTAGTCATGATAGAACTGCACTATTCTACCATGGTATCCACCCACACCTGATGCTGTGCGGCTCCCTGAAAACTGGAGGGTTTTGCAACCTGAGCCACCAAGGATTGGTATCTGTGAGGCTGCCTGCGCTACCTCTTATCGGTTCTAGGAGCTCTGACAAAATCTTCTACGTCCTTCAAGGTCTGACGCACTTCCCTGCTAGTCCTACCACTGGTGGTGGAAGGTTCAATCTGTTCCTCCACCTATTCCTACTGCTTTGTCTGCTGAGAACTCTGTGGATCTCCTACTCCTGAGGAGATGCTGGTACTAGTCACTGTACTCCAACCCTGTGACTGCCCCCCTGCTAGTTCTAGCTATGGTCCCTGCTGCTGTTGGACTAATGTAGCATCTGCTGACTAATCTTCTGCAAACATCTCTCGAGATTTTCTAAAAGGTCTCTCTTCCTTGAACTTTACATTTCACCTTACTACAATCTTCCAATTACTAGAAATGTAGATGTTGTATGCCTTTGAGGTCTTGCTATATCCTACGAGAAACCCCTTTTTCTGTAGTCTGATCTAGCTTATTGCGCTTTTCATCTGGAATGTGACAGTAGGCCACAATCCCGAATATCCTCAGATGACTTACTTCAGGTTTCTTCCCGGTGAAGACTCCCTCTGGCATCCGTTTCTCTAATGCTTTCTGAGGTGTTCTGTTTTGAATGTACACTGCTGTGTTGCATGCCTCTGCCCATAAAAATATAGGCAATTCCTAATCATACATCATAGCTTTTGCTGCCCCGACTATTGTTTTGTTCTTCTGTTCCACTACTCCATTTTGTTGTGGATTTTAGGAAGTTGTCCACTCACTTTTGATACATTCCTTCGCGCAGAAATATGTGAAGTCTTTATCCGTGTAATCTCCACCATTATCTGAACGTAGAACCTTGATCTTTTTCCTTGTCATGTTTTCTACGAGAGCCTTGAACTCTCGAAACCGATCAAAGACCTCATCTTTGATCTTTAAGAAGTAGATCCAGGTTTTTTTGGAATGGTCATCAATAAAGGTGATGAAATACTCGCCACTGCTAAGAGCTCTAGTGGACATAGGGCCGCAAATATTTGAGTGTATCAATCCCAACAGACCATTGGCTCTGCTGTCACTTTTGGGAAATGCTGCTTTCATATACTTTCCAAGTACGCATCCTCGACATACGTCATCGTGCTCGATGCTGAGAATTGGAACTCTTGTTACAATCTATCTGAGCATCCTAAGTGCTACATGGTGCAAGTGTCCCATCCTCCTATGCCATAGTTCGTTCAACTCCTTCCCACTGCTATTATCACTGCTTATCAGTGCCATTGGAGAGTCGTTCTGCAACCTATATAGCCTGTTGCTTCAAACTCCAATCTGCCTCACCTTCTTCCAACTAGGATGCTTGGCATATACCTTCTTTCCCACGAAGTATACATCATATCGCTTGTCCAGCAACTGGGACACTGAAATTAGGTTCATACCCAATCCTTGCACATGCAATACATTAGTGGCGCTAGTGTTGGTTCCTACTTTCGTCGGAAAATCTATGGTACCTATCTCTACTGGAGTACACTTAGTTCTATTGCCCATAGTGATCCGGAAGTCCATTTGTTCCTCTTGATAGCTAGAGACGTATTCTCTTACTCCAATCGTGTGAACTGAAGCTCCACTATCAATTTACCAGATGCCAGCTGATGCTGAACCTGATAGACACAAACTCATCTTCCAACCTAGAAGACAATTCTGAGGCTTCTTGACTATCCATAATTTTTCTTTGCTATTTCTCCCGAATGTTGATTTCTTCGCTGCAAACTGCTGCTTTCAAGTCGAAAATCAGTTCTGCTTGGAAATTGTTATGCTACTTCCTTTGTCTCTGACAAATCTCGATCTGTAAACTGTTACTCTGTTGGCTCTCACAGAGAAATAATTTACACGAAAATTTTATCTCCTGTCTAAGGACTGCGCACCTCCTCTGGGGTTTCGAATTGCTGCCTACGCAGTGCCTTCGAAATCCCTCTTCCATCTGCAACTGACCTCTTCCTGCTTTACCTGCGCTCTGATACCATGTGAAAATTCAAGATCTCGAATCTTACTGCAACAACTGACATTATTCTCCTATTTGTTAAATTGATTAAACAAATTATTTGTAGTTTTCTATGGCAAATATAGAAACATATTCACTGCAACCTTCACAATTAAAATACTGCGGTAAGTGAATGCAAGGAAAAATACTAGCACACATATAGTCACAATGACACAATTATTTTTGGACAATCGTCCACGGAAAAACCCAATGTGGGAAAATCGGTGCAACACATGAGGGTTTCTTTATTTCTTCAACAATAATTCATGTACAAGATTCTGAATAGAAAAATAGAATAAGAAACATTGAGAAAAATTTACTAAGGAATTTCTCCCACTCAACAACAATTTTCTGACCTTGAAGAGGACCTTCTGCCCTTACGCTGGCCTCATTGCGTCACCCTTTGCGCAGTGACTGCGTCACTCCTCTGTGCTGGTGATCTGCATTCCTTCTTTGTGTTGCCCCTTCTAGACTTCCCCTGCACTCTCGGACTATTGCTAATCTGTCTCTCTCCCACATGCAACTCTCCCTTTGATTTGATTTTCTCTTGCCAAACTTCAGCCACTGAGAAAATCGATTTGCTTTGGCAACTGAGTATTTGCACTGGTGTGTTTTCCAAATGCCCATCAAGTTCCTTCCTATAGTCTCTTGTTGAGGTATCAACGACCAAGAGTAGATCTTAATCAATGGCTCATATTATCTTGGACTCGATCCACACCTTTATCTAGAAGATTGACACCCGATTTAATTAATACCTTTTAATTATTCTCATTTCCTAAGTTTAGACTTAGGAAAACATTAAAAATAATTAATGATTTTAATTAAATCCTCTCTAGGTGGAATTTCCCCAAACGATTTTTGGGTATTGGAGAATGCATGTGTTTTAGCCTCTCTGCAAAATCTTGAGGCTAGAGCACATCTGATGCTACAAAAATTAGCACTGAGAACTCCCTGGATCTCCTACTCTTGAGGAGATATTGATACTAGTCACTATACTCGATCCCTGTGACTATCCTCCTGCTTGTCCTACCTGCTGTCCCTGCTACTGATGGACTAATGTAACATCTGCTGACTGATCACCTGCAGGCATCTCTCAAGATATTTTGAAAGCTCTATCTTCCATGAACTTTACATCTCGCCTTACTACAATCTTCTTGCTGCGAGGAATGTAGATCTTGTATGGCTTAGCTGTCTTGCTATACCCTACGAGGTACCCCTTATCTGTAGTCTGATCCAACTTACCGCGCTTCTCATCTAGAATGTGGCAATAAGCCACACTCTCGAATATCCTCAAATGATTTACTTCCGACTTCTTCCGTGTGAAGACACCTTCTGACGTTTTCTTCCCCAATGCTCTGTGAGGAGTTCTGTTTTGAATGTACACCGCTGTATTGCATGCCTCCGCCAATAAAAATCTCGACAAATCCTTGTCATGCAACATAGCCTTTGCAGCCTCGAGTATTGTTCTATTATTTTGCTCCACTACCCCATTATGTTGTGGATTATATGGAGTTGTCCACTCTCTTTTGATACCTTCCTTCTCGCAGAAATCTGTGAAGTCTTTATTTGTTTATTCTTCACCATTATCTGAACAAAATACCTTGATCTCTTTCCCTGTCGTGTTTTCTACACGAGGCTTGAACTCTCTAAACCGATCAAATACCTCATCCTTGGTCTTTACGAAATAGCTCGAGGTTTTCCTGATGTGATCATCAGTGAAGGTGACGATATACTCGCCACCGCTAAGAGCTCTGGTGGACATAGGGCCACAAATAGGAGAGTGTATCAATCCCAACACACCATTTTCTTTGCTGTCACTTCTGGGAAATGCTGCCTTTGCATACTTCCCAAGTACACATCCTCTACACACATGATCGTGCTCTGTGCTGAGAACTGGAATTCCTGTTATTGTTTCTGTGAGAATTCTTAGTGCTCCATGGTGTAAATGTCCCATCCTCTTGTGCCATAGTTTGTTCAGCTCCTTCCCACTGTTATTGTCATTGCCTAGCAGTGCCATTGGATAATCGATCTGCAACCTATATAACCTGTTGCTCCGAGCTCTAATCTGCCTTAGCTTCTTCCAGCTAGGGTGCTAGGGTGATACCAATGTAACGACCAAAAGTTTTATATGCAACGAAAATCTTTAAAATGCTTCAAAGACGTAAATGTCCATTGTAAGACCTGTAACTCTATATTAAATATTGTATGTTGAATTGATGTAAGATGATTACAATGAGGATGAGGGCCTGCTTATATACCCTAGGTAGGTGCCCTTTCATGAATAGTCATGTCTCGAAGACATGCCTCTTCATTACTAACTAATTAACCATTAGTTAATTAATTATTAATTATTACTATTATATTTATATTTATATTTATTATTTTTATATGAATTATATTCATAACAATGGGTTGATTCAAAACCCAATTTTGGTTTTAAAACTATGGTGCCACCATAATTAAAGAGTTCATTCTTTGTTGACCTTTGTCTATTCTATATACATTTTATGAAGTGATTTTTATTTTCACTTTTTTTTTTTTTGATGTATGCCATTGGGGTTTCAATCTAATTTTCTTGTTAATAAGTAAAACTATGCTAAGGTTAATGGGTCTTGCCATTGAGTGGCTACATAGTCATGTGGAAGGGGAAAACTAGGGGGCAACCCCACTTTGTCAATTTGTTTTGCAAGTGCATCGACCCAAGTAACTTGACCATTCCGAAGGGATCTTGAAATTGCAGAGGCTCTTTTATTCATCACACAGGTTCTGGAGACTGGAGATGCCGCTTTGAGAGAGGTCGCTCCTAAGTGAGTTTGAAAATTATCCAGGAGATTAAGTCAATAATGGCGACAATTTTTGTTCAAGACCAAGCTCACTCCCTTGATTTTTTAGGCTATATCGACCTAAGAAGGTGTCAGTTTTGCACTCAGACAAGGCTGAGGTAAATAAGGCACAAGTATAACTATACAACCACATCTTCTTTTAAAATTCTAAATTTTTTATTTTCTGTACTAAGTGTAGGATAAATTAACTAGTTGGTTTTCAATAATTTGCTTTATTTAGCAAGCATTTTCTTGGGGAAAATTAGGTAAATTGGTAGTCCTAACCAAGGAAAGGTACAAGTAGCATTTCTAATATATTTTACACTTGTATCTAACTGATTTGTCTCGCAAATATGTAAATCTCTTGGCTGTAATAGATCAGATCTGTAACAAAAGAGAGGCTTCAACCAAGTGAGTTATTCTATCCCCAAACCTCTTCCATTTACTCTATTGCACTTAAATTTCAACCATTTCTATTGCTTAGAGTAAATCTCGTATAATTTCCAGTCACATTAAAGGCATGGATCTAATTCTGGAAATTATTAGGTGAATTTACTTAAGAAGGTTTCACCTAGAATTTGGAAAGTGATTTCGAGCTTGCTGGAAAATATATTTTTCAGCCATTTTAGTTTGAAGGGAGGCCACCAGGGCATGAAAATTGACACACATACGTCTCCACCCCTAGACTTACAGTCTGGAAGTGTAGGCACATACAAGGTGGCTGTTGTGGGCCAAATAGTTTGCTGTCTCTGCATTTTTACATAGGCTCTACATAAAAAAATACACACAGATTTTTGGTCAACTTCGACCCTAGAAAAACCCCTGCAATCTTTTATGTGGAAAACCAGTTAGAGAGCTTTTCAAATTTATTTATCTTTCAAGTTCCGGAAAAATACATTTGCAGACAAAACAAAACAGAAAAATACAACTTATCTATTGAGCCCAAAACTCCTTGAAAATTGTGCCCACTTTGCCTCGATTTCCATGCCCACTTGAAGCTGAAATTGTACTGTACAGACGTACACTGTACTGTACGGATTTCTGTACTACTATATGGACTGTACAGATTTTATATATATATGGACTGCTCTCGAACTGCGTGCAACTCACAACATTAGATGTTGTTTGTATTGTACCTTCTGCTGTATTCTATGCCTTGATTTTGTGCCCAACTTTGCCCAAAAATCACTCCTTCAGCTTGCTGCAACAAATTTCTCTTTCAGAACTTTTTGCCTGCTCTCAACCTCCTTTTTCCAATTTGCTCATGAAGAATGAATGAATACAGTCTATCTTTTCTTTTCCCCCTTTTGTTTCCCTAAATGACTTTTGGGCACCCTAAGATCTAATGGCTCAGATTTATTTAGATCAAGGGATGAGAATAAATGTGCATTTAATTCTCACTTTCTATTTTTTAACTCACCCATTGAAAAAAGTACCCACATTGTACTTTATGTCTAAGTCACTTTTCATTTTATAATTTAACATTGACTATACCACTTATAAAGTCACTTTCACTTTATAATTTAATATCGACTTTACCGCTTATAAAGTCACTTTCATTTTATAATTTAATATGGACTTTACCATTTATAAGTCACACTTAGGAAAATAATTATTTTGGACACTTTTCCCTAGGTAGAGACTAACCCATGGGAAACCACTTGTCCAAGGTACATTAAAAATCAACACTAAGAGTATCACTAAGAACATCCTCAAAGAGTATCAGATGCCAGATGATTACCCAATCCTCCATTATGACTTCCCAGCTGAAGACCAGAATGATGTGTCTATCTCTCCCTCTCAACTAGGGAGGACATATTCCACTAAGAAATGTACTCATTCCTATACAAGGAATGTACCTAAGCTCCCTCACGACTTAGGAATTACCAAGTTTCTTCCAAGTAAGAAGCTGATTATCATGCTCCCTCTTAATCAAGGACATACAACACCTCTATATGAAAATAATTGGACATCCAGCTGCTATGAAGAACTCCTTCCTTCGATGTCATGAGTTTCTTCTTTGTTGAGAAGTCTTCATTTTTGGGATCACTTCATAGGGCACAGATCATCCATCACTTTCATCCATGAGTCATGTCTTCATTCTATCAGAAAGTGATCCATCAATCTTCTCATCTAGTTTAGCTTCATGTATCGTTGCTTTCCTTCGAACCATATTTCTTCCAAGGATCTTTCATCCTTCCATATGGTCATCAACTGTGGAAGACATATACTTCCCTTTTGCAGCTCTGCATAAGCTTATCCAGATATTATTCAATTATAAATATGAACAATTATATCAAAAATTACCCTATTGATGATCTTTCATCATGAAATCTTCTTGTAGGTATCTGTAATATTCCTAATTAGCACTACTAATTGGAATATTTCATTTTTGTATAGTTTTGCTGCCTTTAGTTAAATTAATAAATAAAGT
>CM076569.1:443000146-443213630 GCA_034641835.2 Pinus albicaulis
AATTAATTGTAATTTTTCTCATTGGCCTTGATGCCATCCTGTACAGCTCCATTCTTATTTTAATACCCAAGAGGTGATTTTTGAAATACTTTCATATCTAGTTTTCATATCTGGATTTCACATTTCAAGTTGACAATATAACAGATAAGTTGACAATTTTTTCAAATGCAAATCTAGATAAAAGCATGGCTGTCTTTGTCAATGATTTTTGGAATACCTCTTATCGTCTAAATTATTAAAATATGAGTTCTGATTTGTTGCATTGTTTGTCAAACCACCTTTTTTGTTGCAGTATTTGTAAAAACCAAAGTTTGATAATATAAGTTTATTAATGTCCAGCAAATGATCAAAGGAGTATGTCAATGGGAAGACCAAGGGTTAGCTCAACTGGTTTTTTTTCATGTTGTTGGGCATCTGCCTAGTTCAACCCTCCTGGTTAGGCACACTAGTCTATGACTTTAGCGAACAGGGTTACTAGGGATGCCATCCACAAACATGAGGAAGCATCTCTTGGGTTTCCCCACAAGGTTTTCCTTGGGGAAAATGTTAGGTCAATGGGATTATAAGAGTACATCACTAGCCAAAATACAATGTGGAAGTGTGGAAGTGTGGACTATAAAGATGCTAAAAATCATATCAAAACAGATTTTTAATTGTGCTAGAAGCAGAACAACAAGAGAAGATAAGAAAGTACATGACTCGGAGTGGAGATAAAGTAATTACAAGAAAAAGATAATATGTATGATATCTGAGGACCAAAGGAACTTTAGTTTGAACTAGTCATGGTATGCTAGTGCTGACAGGTGAGGACGAGCAATTAGATCAAGGGGGGTCTCCCTGCTAGAGTCCTCAATGACCGCAAAATTTTTTTTGGACTAGTGGATGATGTCCTTTGGAGTGTGTCTGGGACTGATAGGGCTCTACAGTATGATCCTTGTGGGAAGCCCAAATTTGAGCAAGCTCTCCTAACATCCAGGCATGGAAAAATTCTCCTGATGGATGGTTGGCTGTGTGGATTTGGGGGCACCCAGCTCCAAGGCCTTGTCGAGTTGTCTACTAAATTGTCTTGTTGGTAAAATGGTGTGCACGTGTGGCCTGGAACAACAACTCCATAAGGACCTTGTGAGGTAAGTGACTAGTCCACTCCTTTCCCATATGGGAAGGGGATATTGAGAAATATATGCACAGATCGACAAAATAATTGTATTAGCGCTGAGAACTCTATTATCACAGTGGTTTGTGAAGCTTTCCAATGAATGAACAAAATGTATTTCATTCTGAAAGTACCCTATAATATATTCTACTATCCTATTATCAACTATATAATTTAGTTTAACTAATTATATAAATGGATGCAAATTAATGCTTATTTAGAGTCTTGTTGATCAAAATAATAGTTTATTGCACCTATATTTTATAGTATTATAGTATTTTGGTATTAAAAATAATATCTTCTAAAATTTGGGTTTCGAAAATTGTTGATAACTTCTTGACTGAAGTGCTTGAGTCTCTCCAAGGAGATGCAATGAGTCACAAATCAATCAAAGTAAGGCAGCAAGCTTCACATTAACAAATCAGCCATATCTTCATCTTCTACTAGCTTCTTAACAAGATCTGCGTCCTATCTCTCTGGATCTGCGTCCTCTGCGCTAGCCTGCGCAGTCTCAAGAAAGGGGGTATCTCCTCTACCAAATCTCCACCAGAAACTACTGCAAATCACTACTGAAACTGAAGGAAAGAAACCTTGCTCGAGCAGGCACTCGAAGTCCCCCGGAGCCAAGGGTGAGATCTCCGACCGGAGACACTCAGTTTGCACTAAACAGTGCTGCAGACCGACTAAACAACCGGCGTGCTGAAGTAGACAGACGTCTAGCTCTCAATATCAATATCAAATCAACAATGCCAAATGAGGTGAGAACCCCACCTTTTATAGTGCTAAACTCCCTCCAAAACCTTGACTGCGTCCTTCACTCTCCTTGGCCTGCGCAGTTAACCTTGGGTCAGCGTGAGGCCTCCCCTCATACTCATGTGGACCCCCAAGGCCCCCTCTTTAAGTTATAACGTCAATCCACTAGGAAAAACACTTTATTTTATAAAGTGAGGTGACCCCTCTTATTTCTCACTTTATTTATTATTTCTAGCTAAAGCGGCAAAATTAAACAAAAATGAAATATTCCAATTAGCAATGCTAATTTGGAATATTACAGTCTCCCCCGGCAAAACGTTGCTTGTCCTCAAGCAACTAAAGTGATGGATGCTGTAAGATCCTCTCATCCTCCCAAGTGGCATCCTCATCCGGCAAATTCTTCCATCTCACCAAGAACTCTCTGATCTTCCTGCTCCGCAGTTGCCTCTCCCTAGTGTCGATAATAGCCTCCGGCTGTAACACCAGATGCCCCTCATCATCTGTAGGTGGTAGCTCCTCGGTGACTGTCACATGCTGGCCCAGTGCCTTTTTCAGGCATGATACATGAAAGATGTTATGAATCCGGCTGCCTTGGGGCAGCTCCAACTCATACGCAACTTGCCCGATCCTGCGTATCACCCTGTATGGTCCATAAAAACGAGGCTTTAGCTTCTCTGCCCCCTTCTGCTTGAGCGAAGACTGTCGGTATGGCTGTAGCCGTAGGTAGACCAGGTCCCCTACCTCAAAGTGTCTCTCCACCCGACCCTTATCAGCATACAACTTCTGCTGATTCTGTGCTATGGCTATGTTGTCCTTGAGAGCTCGGAGGATGTCTTGGCTCTCTTGGATCCATAACTTGGCTCGCGGAGCCCTGTTAACACCAAACATCATGTCCACAAAAGATAAGGAATGATATCCATACAAAGCATAGAAAGGTGTCATACCGATGGACATATGGTGCGTTGTGTTGTAGCAGTACTCGCCCAAATGTAGCCATTTCAGCCATGCTCGCTGCTGCCCACTGACGTAGTTACGCAAGTAGCCCTCCAGCCACTTGTTAACTATCTCCGTCTGCCCGTCCGTCTAGGGATGATAACTAGTGCTCGGTGTCAATTCGGTCCCCACTAGTCGGAAGAGCTCCTGCCAGAATCTGCCCATAAAGCGGCTGTCCCTGTCGCTGACAATGGTCTTGGGTAGACCATGCAATCTGAAAACCTCCCTGAAGAACAACTCCGCCACCTGTGCCGCCGTGTGATGTGCTGAAATGGCGAAAAAGTGAGCATACTTCGTCAGCCGGTCAACTACCACGAAGATGCAATCCTTGCCCTGCATTGTGGGCAACCCTGTGATGAAGTCCATCGATATGCTCTCCCACTTCCCCTCCGGAATGGGAAGAGGCTGCAACAACCCTGCAGGATGACTCATCTCTCCCTTGTTTCGCTGGCAAACCTCGCACTCCCTGACATGCTGGAGCACGTCCTCCTTGAGGCCCTTCCATGCAAATCTCTCCCGGATGGCCCTGTATGTCTTGGTGAACCCCTGATGGCCCGCCAATGGTGAATCGTGTGAAGCCTGGAGTATCTTCTTCTTGAGCTGAGATCCCTCGGTCAAGAAGATCCTGTCCCTGTAATAGATGATCTCATCGACCACCCTGTACCTGCTATCTGCTACCTGCCCATCCAGAACCTCGCATGCAAATCTATCTTTGGAGTACTCAACCAATAGTCGAGCCTTCCAATCAGCGTCCAGGCTCATGAGTGATAACGTGGCCGGTCTACGAGAAAGGGCATCGGCTACCACGTTATTCTTTCCCTTGACATACTCTATGTCAAAGTCGTAGGCCTGGATCTTGCTGGTCCACTTCTGCTGTCTCTCCTGCAACTGCTTCTGCTCCAGAAAGTACCTCAGGCTGTTATGATCTGTCCTCACCCTGAATCTGCCACCCACCAGGTACTGCCGGAATTTGGCCAATGCATGCATGATGGCCAGCATCTCCTTGTCGTATATAGGATATAACCTCTCGTGTGGAAGGAGCTTCCGGCTCTCGAAAGCAATCGGATGACCGTCCTGCATCAAAACTGCACCAATCCCCTCTCCTGATGCATCACACTCTAGGACAAAGGGCTGCGTAAAATCTGGCAACGCTAATACGGGACAACTGCTCATCACCTCCTTGAGCTTGTCGAAAGCTCGCTGTGCTGTGTCCGACCAACTGAATGCCCCCTTCCTCGTCAGATCCGTGAGGGGTGCAGCAAGCTGAGAGAAGCCCTTGACGAACTTCCTGTAGTAGGTGCAGATACCAATAAACCCCCGAAGCTCCGTCACATTCCGTGGCTCTGGCCAGTCCCTGATAGCCCTGATTTTCTCCTCGTGGACTCTTACCCCGTCCACTCCTATAATGTGCCCCAGATACAGCATCTCCGTCAACCCAAACTCACACTTGGAGAGCTTGGCATAGAACTGCTGCTCCTCCAAAATGTGCAAGACTGTCTCAATATGCTGGAGATGCTCCTCCCAAGTCCTGCTGTATATAAGGATGTCATCAAAGAAAACCAGCACAAAATTTCTCAGATGATCCCTGAAAATGTGATTCATACAAGACTGGAAAGTAGCAGGTGCATTGGTCAACCCAAATGGCATGACCAGAAACTCAAAGTGCCCATAATGACACCTGAAAGCAGTCTTGGGAATATCCTGTTCCCTCATGCGTATCTGATGGTATCCGGATCTCAAATCAATCTTTGAGAAGAACCGTGCTCCTCTCAACTCATCCATCGGCTCGTCGATCCTGGGAATGGGGTACCTGTTCTTCAGGGTCTTCTTGTTCAGAGCCCTATAGTCAATGCACATGCGTAATGTGCCGTCCTTCTTCTTCACCAGCACTACTGAAGAAGCAAAAGGGCTAGTGCTAGGCCGAATGTGACCAAGGGCCAGCAACTCCTGAATGGCTCGCTCTATCTCATCCCGATAGGCCTTGGGATGCCTATACGGTGTGGTAATCACAGCCTGTATCCCCTGCTCAAGCTCGATCGTGTGCTCAAACCCCCGATCCAGTGGATGTCCTGGCGGAATGTCCCCAAAAACTACTGCATATCTATCGAGAATAGACTGTAGATCAGGGTGCACCGTCCGCCCTGTATCCACTGCCTCTGAAGCCCTCAACTCTACTGCCCACTCTATATCTCCCTTGCGGCAAGTCGCCTCCATGCTGTGTGCCGATACTGTCTGGGGTGGATATGTGTTCTGCCCTCGTATCTTCTCATGCTTCCCCGTCTTGGGATCATCCCACTCCATCTCTAGGGCCTTCCAATCCGTCGTGACCTTCCCTAGAGTAATAAGCCACTGAACCCCCAATATCACGTTGGTGTCCGGGATGTCCACCACAAAGAAGTGATCTGTCAATGTGTAAGTGCCCATCGTTACTGATAACTCTGGTACATAGCGAGCACATGCCATGGTCTGATCCCCTAGTACCAAAACAGAAAACCCATCAAATCCCTCCGTCTGTATGCCTCTCCGCTCAACCATCTGGGCATCAATGAAGTTGTGGGTGGCCCCACTATCGACTAAGACTGAAACCCGCTGTCCGCGCACTGTCCCCGTACGCGCAGATTCAAATACTTGGGGACTCCTCGAAATGCGGCTAGAGCTCCCCCAGTAGGTGCAAATGATGCCCCGCCTGTCGCAGGTGGTGGAGGTGGTAAGGTACTATGTGCTGCATAACAACTTCCTGCCTCCTCATCATCCTCCTCATCCTCTTCTCCGCTGCTCTCGGAGAAGACCTCTATGAAATGTGCCTTCCCTGCCACACATTTGTGTCCCGGTGCCCATGGCTCCTGGAAAGTGAAGCACAATCGCTTCCGCCTCAGCTCTCTCCTGGCCTCATCATCAATATGCCCTCGTCCCGGATTCGCCTTGGGAGGCGGAGCCCTCGGGTCCTTACTCTTAGGCTGGAAAGTCTGTCTCTGGGGATAAGGTGGCCGAGTCCTGGGCAAGACATCCTGTAAGTCTCGAGTCCTACTGATGGCATCCTATAGTGTAGCCGATTTTTTCGACCGGACTAGGCCACGAAGTGGCTCTGTCAGCCCCTCCACAAACATATAAAACATCCGAGCTGCCGATAAGTCTGGTACCATCACTGAAACCCTCAAGAAATCTGAAATGTATGCCTCTGCACTCCCAGTCTGTTTGAGCTTGGTCAGCTCAACAAAATGCTGCTCCGAATCCATCCTGTCAAAGCGCTCTACCACCCTCCTGGTAAACTCGGCATATGTCGTCACTGCGGAATGCCCGAGTGTCGCCATCCCATGAAACCACCAGTCCTGAGCCTCACCCTCTAAATGCAATGTAGCCACCTTAATGGCCTCCGTCTCCGACATCTGGTTAAGCTGGAAATAGATGTCCAGCTTCTCCACCCAGGACTTTGCCGAATTGTTTGATGAACCATCAAACGTGGGCAAATGGAATCTACTAGCTGCACGGTGGTCATCACGGTGGTGTCCGTGCCCCCTGTGCTGATCACGGGGTTTGATGCCATACTGAATGTGGAGATAGCGCTCGAAGGTGAGAGAATCCATGAATGCTTGTCCGAAAGCCTGATACTCTGCAAAAGCGGCCGCCCATCGAGCTGGACTCAACTCTCTCGGTGCTGTCGACCCCTCGTCCTCTACCAGGAAGGTAGGCATGGTAGGTCGCGTGGGTGCTGGATTATCCCTCTGTGCACCTCCCCGTACTCCTGTCCCTGTGTCCTCGGGCAAGAATGTGGGCATAGTGGATCGCGCGGGTGCCTGAGTCGTCACAATGGGAATAGCATCGTGCACGGGTACGTGGCGAGACATACCCGATCCCTCACCGACCTGAAGAACTCTAGGGAGTTCTCTCTGACTGATCTCTACGGCCACAAGCCTCTGTGACATCTCCTGCATGTGATGGAGGAGCGTCTCTCTAAACCTCACCTCATCATCTGCCATTGGGTTACGCTGCTCTGTGCCCTTCTCAGGCTGCTCTGCCTCTGAATCTGTCTCAGGTGGCTCCTGATCAGACTCACTTCCCCCGAAAGGAAACTTCCACCCACTCTCAGCTTCTCTGCGTTCCTTCTGATAGATGTAGGGGTTATCCCCGGGCGTCATAGACTGCTAGCACCACAGGCTGAGCCAGATCTATGCTCTGATACCACTGTAATATCCCCAACGAGAAATAACCAGTAATACACAGAAATATGCCAGACAGATATATAAAACAAAATGCCGGAACCAGAACATGGAACAAGTACACATAAAATGCCAGAACACTAAGCCATTTTATTAATCTGAGAATACATATATAGGAGTACAAGATAATCAGAAAGAGTGCACCTATCCTTGCCCTAGGCAAGTGGAGACCCTCTCAGAATAAAGAATGGCTGCAGTAGGGACAGCGTCCTAGCTGGCTGAAGAAACTGCTATGGAAAACTGCTGCTGCAATGCACTGGAACTAGGGGCTGATCCCCTCAATGGAATGAGCTGAAAACTGGAAAGGTAGCTGATCTCAATCCTCCAGACAAACCCCAGAAATCGTGAAGCAGATGACTACATACAAATAAACCCTCTACCCAGTCAGCAACATCTGCCAGTGACGGCCTTGAGAAGTAAAGCGGTAAAAGGGGTGAATCCAACCACAAATCCTCCAGATAAGATAACCAAACTCCTCAGGGCTGGAAACACTGAAAAACGCTGCCAAAACCACATCAACCACACTCATCGATCTGTCCTCCCTGGCCCGGACGTCCTCCCTATCCAGATCTGCGTCCTCTCTCTCTGGATCTGCGTCCTCCCTAGCTGGATCTGCTGGATCTGCGTCCTCCCTATCCAGATCTGCGTCCTATCTCTCTGGATCTGCGTCCTCTGCCCTAGCCTGCGCAATCTCAAGAAAGGGGGTATCTCCTCTACCAAATCTCCACCAGAAACTACTGCAAATCACTACTGAAACTGAAGGAAAGAAACCTTGCTCGAGCAGGCACTCGAAGTCCCCCGGAGCCAAGGGTGAGATCTCCGACCGGAGACACTCAGTTTGCACTAAACAGTGCTGCAGACCGACTAGACAACCGGCGTGCTGAAGTAGACAGAAGTCTAGCTCTCAATATCAATATCAAATCAACAATGCCAAATGAGGTGAGAACCCCACCTTTTATAGTGCTAAACTCCCTCCAAAACCTTGACTGCGTCCTTCACTCTCCTTGGCTTGCGCAGTTAACCTTGGGTCAGCGTGAGGCCTCCCCTCATACTCATGTGGACCCCCAAGGCCCCCTCTTTAAGTTATAACGTCAATCAACTAGGAAAAACACTTTATTTTATAAAGTGAGGTGACCCCTCTTATTTCTCACTTTATTTATTATTTCTAGCTAAAGCGACAAAATTAAACAAAAATGAAATATTCCAATTAGCAATGCTAATTTGGAATATTACACTTTCTATGCTTTATATGGATATCATTCCTTATCTTTTGTGGACATGATGTTTGGTGTTAGCAGGGCTCCGAGAGCCAAGTTATGGATCCAAGAGAGCCAAGATATCCTCCGAGCTCTCAAGGACAACATAGCCACAGCACAGAATCAGCAGAAGTTGTATGCTGATAAGGGTCGGGTGGAGAGACACTTCAAGGTAGGGGACTTGGTCTACCTACGACTACAGCCATACCGACAGTCTTCGCTCAAGCAAAAGGGGGCGGAGAAGCTTAAGCCCCGCTTTATGGGCCATACAGGGTGATACGCAGGATCGGGCAGGTTGCATATGAGTTGGAGCTGCCCCAAGGCAGCAAGATTCATAACATCTTTCATGTATCATGCCTGAAAAAGGCACTGGGCCAGCAGGTGACAGTTACAGAGGAGCTACCACCCACGGATGATGAGGGGCATCTGGTGTTGCAGCCGGAGGCTATTATTGACACTAGGGAGAGGCAGCTACGGAGCAGGAAGATCAGGGAGTTCTTGGTGAGATGGAAAAACTTGCCGGATCAAGATGCCACTTGGGAGGATGAGAGGATATTGCAGCATCCATCACTTCAGTTGCTTGAGGACAAGCAACGTTCTGCCGGGGGAGACTGTAATATTCCTAATTAGCACTGCTAATTGGAATATTTCATTTTTGTATAGTTTTGCCGCCTTTAGTTAAATTAATAAATAAAGTGAGAAATAGGGGGGTCAACTCACTTTAATAAAATAAAGTGCTTCCTAGTTGATGAACGTTGTGACTTAAAGGGGATGGCCTTGGGGGTCCACACACACATGAGGGGAGGCCTCACGTAGGCTCCTAAGGTAACTGCGCAGGTCAAGGAGGAGGTCAAGGACGCAGTTAGGGTTTTGAGGGAGTTAGCACTATAAAAGGTGGGGTCTTCACTCCATTTGGCATTATTGATATGTTATTGATATTGAGAGCTAGACTTCGGTCTACTTCAGCACGCCGGTTGTTTAGTCGGTCTGCAACACTGTTTAGTGCGAACTGAGTGTCTCCGGTCGGAGATCTCGCCCTTGGCTCCGGGGGACTTCGAGTGCCTGCTCGAGCAAGGTATTTCCTTCAGTTTTTGTAGGTGATTTGCAGTGGATTTTGGGTGGACGTTTGCAGAGGAGCAGCCCCTTGGAGTGACTGCGCAGTTCAGGAGAGAGGACGCAGTTTCAGCAGGGAGGACGCAGTCATTGTTGTGCAGCGCAGTTGTGAGGTGATTTGGTGGTGGTTTCAGCCTTTTTCAGTCTTGGGAGATTGTTGTTTCAGCCGGAGGTTTTGCAGGAGGATCTTGGCCCCTTTCCCAGCGTTTTCCTTGAGCTTCTGCGCTGTTCCTGGGAGAGACAGCGTTTTCATTGAGGAGGGGTTGTTTAGTGGATTTTCGGAGGTGGAGCAGTTGCTTCACGGTTTCTGGGTTTTGTCCGGAGGGTTGAGTACAGCCAGCCTTCCGATTTTCAGCTCATTCTGGTGTGGGGATCAGCCCCTAGTTCCAGTACATTGCAGCAGCAGTTCTCTACGGCAGTTTTCTCCAGCAGCTAGGACGCAGTCTCTGTTGCAGCCATTTCTTATTCTGAGAGGGTCTCCACTTGCCTAGAGCAAGGATAGGTGCACTCATTCTGATTATCTTTGTACCCATATACATGTATTCTCAGATTAATAAAATGGCTTAGCGTTCTGGTATTTTATGTGTATTTGTTCCATATTCTAGTTCCGGCATTTTGTTCTATATAGCTGCTTGTTGTTTTGCTGTGTATTACTGTTTATTTCCCGTTGGGGATATTACAGTATCAGCATCCTTCATACAGATTGACACATCTCCTAAAGATATGTATTGTTAAGGGTCTCCATCTTTTCCAAATTTTTACCAGAGTCATACTTATCTTTCCAGAATATTTCCTTGTCAAGTCTTCTTTGTTTCCTAGATGTTGACTGCCATTTACCATGGTTGCACTTCTCACAATAGTTTTATTTCATTCCCAGGAGTTTCCAATATATAGTTCCTTAATTGTATACAACCACCTCATACTCCATATGAGGACATATTATGTTGATTTCATCTGGTGTGGATCATGCCTTTTGGCAAGTTGTGCATCGAAGGAGATTCTCTTTTCCTTTGAACATACTTCTAAAGATAGAAGTATCCTACCTACAACCACATGACATGACTTCATAATATCCAGATTCCAGTGTAAGCATATATATATACCTCATCCTTTCTTTTGAGTCATCTAATACTTGTAGCAGTTTTCCTTAGAATGAAAGAGCTTCATTCCCATGACCTGCTTTATCAATATGTCATCATATCCCAATCCCAAAATTCTGCAAGTTAGAATTCTCGATGTAACCTTCTGCTTCCTTTCTAAAACTGTGAATCCAAAGAGGATTTCATTAGAAAATATCAGCACCTATTTCCATATTGATTAATGAATGATGAACCTTGATCTAGATGACTGCGTTTCATAAATGTTATTTTCAGTGAGGTTCCCCGGAGCTACTTATAGCATGATTGTTACATAAATTTGTTTCAGAGATTCTCCTATGACAAGTGCTCATACTTTAATGCTTCTATCATGATGTCAATTCTAATGTGATTCATCTATCTAATTTACAATGATTTCTATCTTACTATTTTACAACCAACAGATACCTCTTAAAGAAGAAGATGATCTCAATCATAGTAGAGATCTCTCACTTCTTCTTTCGTAGGCTTCTTTGACTCAAGTTCTTCCATTTCTTCAGCGATATGGACTTCTTCCTTTTTCCTCTTGTCCTTATTAGGTTTAAGACAATCTCTTTTATAGTGCCCAAGTTCATTACATCCATAGCATCTTATGTTATCCATGTTTCTGCTTTTCTTCTGAGGACCAAATTTACCAAATCTTCCCTTTCTTCTTGACTTGGAAGCAAAGGCTTGACTTTCTACATTTGATCTTGTATCAATCTTTTTGTTTAACCTAGTCTCTTCTACCGTACATAGAGACCATAGATCTTGGAATGGTGTTGCTTATTTCTTCCCATAGATACTTGAAGTGAAGTTTCCCCATCCCTCTGGTAGAGCATTCAATACCATTGTAGTCATTTCTCTATCAGTGATTACTTCTCCCAATTCCTGTAGTTGATCGTATTTCAGAAATCTTCATAAAATATGAAGTGATTCCTTCCTCTCTTGATAGCTTTAACTTGTATAGTTCTTGTCTCAAAGATATTACTTCTACTGCAGTACTCACCAAGAAAAACTCCACCAATTCGTCACATATTTCTTTTGAAGTTTCTAATTTTGAAACATACGGGATGAGAGAGTCCTTTATGGATTCTATTAGAATCCTCTGGGCTCTTATTTCTCGCTTCATGTATTTGGCATGTGCTCGAGTATCTTCTTTTGAAGGCAGGGTTACAAACCCTTTAATATGATCCATGACTTCATTTTCAATCAGATTCAGATCTGTCCTTTTCTTCCATGCAAGAAAGTTTGAAGACCCAGACAAATTGTTGCTTTCCTTGCAAAGAAACAGTTTGACAGATTCAAATGAAGTCATAAAGATACTTTCTTGGTGTAGATGCTTTTCTTCCTCCACCAGCTTCTTCTTTGATGATGATGTAGATAGTGTACAAGCTTCTTCTCGGAGGGACTCCTTGGATCCTTGATGATGATGAAGATCAAGGATGGCTTGATAATGACGTTAGTAAAATGATGGTGATTTGATAAAGTCTTCAATAATGTTGACTTGATTTCAACACGAGATAGCTTTAGATTCTTTGAAGATAACTATCTCCTTCTTGATCTTGCTTTTTCCTTTGGAAGGACTTTGCTAAATAAGTCCTTAAGGTCTTTGGTCTTCTTGAGATGGCTTTGAGGGTTTCACCAACTTCTTTGTAGCCTTTTTCTTGAATGATCTTCCTTCTTATATCTAGGGTTTGACTCTTCAATGTAGATCCTTCTCTTTGATGTCTTCCTGAAAATTGATCCTTGATCTCTTTTTCCGAAGCTTGATCCTTCTGTGCCTTCTTGCTAAACTTCCCTTTCTTGTCTTCAGCACCTTAGATCTGATACCATGTTGAGAAATTAGGGCTTTTATTACAATTTCTCTTCTTGATAATTACTTGTGATTTACTTTATGCTTCTTTCACTGAGATCTTGTCTTCGTTAGATTATTATGTTCTTCATCAAGTCAATTATCAAATGCACAAGAGACACAAAATTTATGTTAACAAGACACGGCCAAAACCTCTCACTCTTTGAGAGGAAAACCCGATCAAAATTCTTCGTATAGATCTTTCCTTGACGAGTACCAAGACCATGATAAAGACCCTTGACACAAGTATATCTCCAAAGACCCTTGTCACTATTCCTTGCTACTCTTCTCGCCTCCTTAAGTTGATCCTCCCTTTCTGCGCTACACTGCACCAACACTAGCGAAGCTCGGTCCCTAGTCTAGCAACCCTTAACGATGTGCTTCTTTTCAGCCCTTCCTTTGATCTAGCCTCGGCCTTCTAGAGACTTCTCCCCGACCTTCTTTCTGCACCCTTGATGCCGAAGACCGAAATCTTCTTTCTTGTTGTAATACCCCTCTTTCACGCTATGTATACCTTTGGCCCTTTTCTGAGATATATGAGATATAGTGACCCAAGACCGAGGCTTGTATTGCCTCTCCTTTGCACACCTTGAAGTCTTCTTTCCTTCATTGTCTTGTCTTCTCTCTTCGCACCACTAGTAGACTCTTCCTTCGCACTAATTGCAGACTTGGACCTTCTTGTGATAGCATTCGTTCTATCTGAAGAATGTGAGGTAAGATTGACCCAAAACAGAGGTGAATATACTTCCTCTTTCCTTCCCAAATGAGCCTCCTAATTTTGCACCAATTGCAGACCCTTAACTTGCACTTTCGTTGCAGACATTTTCTGAATTGGTGTCTACATAATCAGGCCGCAACTCCTTTATACATAGGGACTGTCTCCCATCTCTAGGCCGACATGATAGAGGGTGTTTGAGCCGACTTCATCAAGGAGACCTTTTACCATATCTTGAGCCGACTTCAAGGGGCCTAGTGACAAGGTCTTTGGGGTGTACTTTTACATCAGCAATATGTCCTTTTACAAGTGTAACATGACTTCATTTACATGACTCTAATTATCTTTCTGACAAGATGACAAAATCCTAAAGACATCAAGAAGAAGTCTTTGGCCTATAATAAAATCTTCTTGCTCATGAAACCCATGATGCAAGCATTACAATAAATACATTTTATTATCTTTGTCTCTTCATTACACAAAATCATAATTACATGTCATTATGAAGACCGAACCTAGTTAAACTTTTCAACAATCCAATCAGAGTTACTATAACAAGCTCTATACCATCAATGGTATCTCCAATGGCTACAACCTCAACTCTGATCTGGGAGACTCTCATAAGATATGAGACAACAAAATCTGATCTAGTCATCATGACATTACAAAGACGATTTCTCAAGATTAACTTCCTACTAGTGTTGCCACTTTCAAATAATCCTACCAAAGCATCATGTACTTCCTTGGCAGTCCTCAATGCAACAATATGAGGAATCATGTGGTCCTTTATAGAATCTACCAAGATTCTCTTAGCCTTGGCTTCACTGTTCATGGACTTGGCTTTCTCGCCACCTCCCTTTGGCTCTGGAATGACTTTCTCCACATGATTTTGAAGCCCATTCCCTTCCAAGATAAGGAGTATGTTAGTCTTCCAAGATTTGAAGTTGATGGCACTATCTAACCTGCCTTCAACTCAAAGACTTGGTGCCATTTTGGCAAGATATCCAAAAAACTAATAAAGTGGTTGAACACTTGTCTCTTAGGCTAATTTCAATGGTTGCTCTTTCAACAAAGCTTTGATACCATGTTGAATTTTCTACAAGGTATACACTAGAAAACAATTTTTTGATCTGATAATTACTACCTAATGATCTTCACTCAATTTATCTCATGCCACTGATATGATTGAGAAATTATACACTTAAAATATCAACAGTAAATGAAGCAGAAATAGTAAAGATCATAAAAGGACTGCCATGCACAATAGAGACAATATTTTTACCTTGGGAAATCCAACCTTGGGAAAAAACCCAACAACTTTTCTTTAGGAGAAATTATTCATCAGCGAACTTTACAAATTCAATTTGTCTAGAAATATATGCCAATATTCAAGTAAAAAATACCTGAAAAAAACTAGTCAAACTACAAGTCAGCAATGGTCAAACCAATCAAAACAATCATCCTACGATCAAATTTGGCCTTGCGATCAAAGTTCGGCCCTATGGCCTGTGGTCAACTCCTGCGGCTATGGTCAACTTTTGCGGCCTGCAGTCAACTCCTGTGGCTACAGTCAACTCTTGTGTCCACAGTCAACTCCTACAACCTGTAGTGAATTCCTGCGGTTGCAATCAACTCTTGCAGCTATGATCAACTCCTGCAGCTTGCAGTCAACTCCTGTGGCCTGGTCAAATCTCAATCAAGTAGCTAGGTCAACAGTCAACTCGTCCTCCTTTTCTCCACACGTGCGAGATGTCACATAATCTATATATGCTAGTTGAACGGGGATAAATTAACTCAAGGGACACACCTTTTCATGAGTTGGGCCGACTTCGAGACCTCTTTTGCATGCAAAAATACCTCCCAATGCTACACAAAAATCAACATATAGATCAAATGAGATAGTGGTGATTGCCATAGGTTAGAACGTTGGATGCAAGAACATTAATCAATATGAAAATGACGATGTAGAGAAAATGCTAACCATAATACCATGTAGTATGTGAGAAATGAGCCAAGAAATACACCAATCAAAGATGCCATGGCCATAGTCGAAAGCAATCAGAGTGATATTGGGTATCAGCTAAAATAATAATAATCAAAAAAGTTGATGAGTAATTGGATTAGCATTTATAGTCAAAGCAATAATTATTTAGTTCTTCAAATGTCCAAACTAAGAAGTAAAAGAACAAAAGGTGGGGAATGAAGGATCCTGAAGTACGTTGCTCAAGGAGGTCATTGACTATTTGGAAATCTCAATCATCTTCCAAGTACCAAGAATGGGGGTGGCTTATGCCCACTGAGGCTTGGTTGTCAAGCCGAGTCTTCAAAAAGTGGGTGATACAAACACTAGTGACTGCATGCACACATTATGGTTTGGACAAAACAGTTTAGCATGTCTTTTAGAGATGTTTCAGGCTGAATTTAACTAATATTTTACTGCCATGATTTCTTCAAAAGGTCCTCTCCTTGGGATACTCGCATGATTAAGGACAATTGCCAATCTTCATTGGACAAATTTTAGGTATCCAATATTGGCCCTCTCTGGAGATACATGTAACATTCCCAATACCCTCTGTACTTTGTTGAGGATATGTGGTATTCTTGAAGCCATCAAATTTTACACAAAATTTGTTGCTTTGATACTCCATCTCGAAATTCCCTTTCCTTATACATTTCCTCCCTACCCTATTGATCAAAGTTGTCATTGATGTCAATATGGCATTGTTGGAGATGGAAAATATTCTTGTGATACATTAATAACCCTTTGGTGATGTTTCCCTAATCTCATGCAACCCTAGGAGAAAACCCTAAGCATGAAGATGTTACATATTCAAGTCACATGATGCATATATTCCCTAGCTACATTTATATCCCTATCCATATGATGACAAGCCCTAGATTGTTGATCCATGATCTAATGATGAATGAAGAAACACTAGATCTATGTCAAAGGTACCCTTGTCCTAGATTGTTTAAGCATGGTCCAATGATAAAACACTAGATACACATGCCTAACATGGATCATTTATATGATGAAACCCCAAAGATGCGCATGATGCCCTAAAGATGCCCATTGACTATTTGGAAATCTCAATCATCTTCCAAGTACCAAGAATGGGGGTGGCTTATGCCCACTGAGGCTTGGTTGTCAAGCCCGGTCTTCAAAAAGTGGTTGTTACAAATACTGGTGACTGCATGCACACTTTATGGCTTGGACAAAACAGTTTAGCATGTCTTTAGAGATGTTTCAAGCTGAATTTAACTAATATTTTACTGCCATGATTTCTTCGAAAGGTCCTCTCCTTGATTAAGGACAATTGTTAATCTTCACTACACAAATTTCAGGTATCCAATATTGGCCTTCTCTGGAGATACATGTAACATTCCCAATAGCCTTTGTACTCTGTTGAGGATATGCGGTATTCTTGAAGCCATCAATTTTTACACAAAATTTGTTGCTCTGATAGTCCATCTCAAAATTCCCTTTCCTTATACATTTTCTCCCTACCCTATTGATCAAAGTTGTCATTGATGTCAATATGGCATTGTTGGAGATGGCAAATATTCTTGTGATACATGAATAACCCTTTTGTGATGTAATCCTAATCTCATGCAACCCTAGGAGAAAACCCTAAGCATGAAGATGTTACATATTCAAGTCACATGATGCATATATTCCCTAGCTACATTTATATCCCTATCCATATGATGACAAGCCCTAGATTGTTGATCTATGATCTAATGATGAATGACGAAACGCTAGATCTATGTAAAA
Organism: Pinus albicaulis; assembly: GCA_034641835.2. Lineage (NCBI taxonomy): Eukaryota > Viridiplantae > Streptophyta > Pinopsida > Pinales > Pinaceae > Pinus > Pinus albicaulis. Next base: position 443,017,092 of record CM076569.1, read on the forward strand.
AATACCCTTGTCCTAGATTGTTTAAGCATGGTCCAATGATAAAATACTAGATACACATGCCTAACATGGATCATTTATATGATGAAACCCCAAAGATGCCCATGATGCCCTAAAGATGCCCATTGACTATTTGGAAATCTCAATCATCTTCCAAGTACCAAGAATGGGGGTGGCTTATGCCCACTGAGGCTTGGTTGTCAAGCCTGGTCTTCAAAAAGTGGGTGTTACAAACAGTAGTGACTGCATGCACACTTTATGGTTTGGACAAAACAGTTTAGCATGTATTTTAGAGATGTTTCAGGCTGAATTTAACTAATATTTGACTGCCATGATTTCTTCGAAAGGTCCTCTCCTTGGGACACTCGCATGATTAAGGACAATTGCCAATCTTCACTGCACAAATTTCAGGTATCCAATATTGGCCTTCTCTGGAGATACATGTAACATTCTCAATACCCTCTGTACTCTGTTGAGGATATGTGGTATTCTTGAAGCCATCATTTTTTACACAAAATTTGTTGCTCTGATACTCCATCTCAAAATTCCCTTTCCTTATACATTTCCTCCCTACCCTATTGATCAAAGTTGTCATTGATGTCAATATGGCATTGTTGGAGATGGCAAATATTCTTGTGATACATGAATAACCCTTTTGTGATGTTTCCCTAATCTCATGCAACCCTAGGAGAAAACCCTAAGCATGAAGATGTTACATATTCAAGTCACATGATGCATATATTCCCTAGCTACTTATATATCCCTATCCATATGATGACAAGCCCTATATTGTTGATCCATGATCTAATGATGAATGAAGAAATGCTAGATCTGTGTAAAAGATACCCTTGTCCTCGATTGTTTAAGCATGGTCCAATGATAAAACACTAGATAAACATGCCTAACATGGATCATTTATATGATGAAACCCCAAAGATGCCCATGATGCCCTAAACATGAAGATTGATGACAATCCCTAGGTGCCAAATATGTTCTAGATGTATTTATATATGTTGATAGTGATAATCCCTGAAACCTTCTATGCATAAATGGGTCCTTAATATACAAGCCCTTGTTGATGATAAAATCCTAACAATATTTACTTGATACAACCCTAATTCTATTAGCCTATATCCTCTCATAATAAACACTAACATGAAGACCAAATCAAAGAAACCATAAGTGGGAATCTAGGTGAAATGAGTTATAGCTATTTTGGGCAATGATTGTTTAAAAATATATTAAGAATACAAGGAGTTGCATCTACTACGTGATGTATATCCCCCTTGCAATATGGCAGTCAACTATGAGTTAAAAAATCATGTTAAGGTTGTCTGCTATTTATTAAAACCAAGCTACAAAACCACAGTAAAAATATAGAGGTCGGCTTCCACATGGTCATGTCAGCTCACCTAAAAAGACATGATTGTTCATAGGCTCAAACGACTATATATATAAACCTAGTGCTTCAGATAAGGGCAGAATTTGAGTTCAGAGAATTGCTGGAGTATGGAGCCAATAAATTCGGATCTGAGGAAGCTAAGGAGGACGAGGATCAATAGAGTTTTCTGTACTCCTTTCAAGCTTGGACTACACCAAAGAATTACAGACTTTTGGAGCTCAGAAGAATAGTCAAGGCTCGGACTTGACTTAACTGTCATTTTATAAAGAAACTCGGACAACAGTGACAAGTGTGGACTGTAGGAGCTCAGTTGATCTGTACCCACATGTAGCTTGAACTATGATGCATTCATCCTCATATTAGTGGAACAGTCTCAGTAAGGCTCATACTTAACCTTCAAGCTCAGGATTGGACTTAAGGAATTGCAGAATTGTGTTAAAGGAGCTCGGACTGTCATATGTTTCTTATAGCTCGGACTCTGGCAGCATCGTATGGTGAAACTCAGGGCTCGGACCTGTAGCCTTCTACCTCAGCTCGGATTTGTGAATATAAGGCTAACAACTCAGCTACCTGTGGTAGTCACAAAGGACACACTTGTGAAAGTCTCAGACCTCAAGAACAGTGGACAGTCACTTTGAAAAAGACTTGGTGCAGTAAGTATAACCATTGTTATCACAGCAGTAGCTCAGATTGCTAGCTAGGAAGAGATTGCAGTTCAGTTGAATTGGCTTTGGAAGTTGGACCTGTGAACTAACATCTGCATAGAACTTTGTCTAAGACAACAGTCATTTGGACAGCTTGTTGAAGGGATTTGTTGGAGGGCTTGGACCTTCAGGCACAGTTTTTGAGCTCAGACCTGTGTTCACAAAGATTGGGTGTTGAAGTGATAAGAAGAAAACTTGGAGTCATAAAATACTTCATCTGTTGAAGCATCCTAATGACCTTTTGAGAGCAGATTGTAGAGGAGTTTTTGAAGCCAGATTTGGAGCAATTCCCTCATGCACTCTTTGAAACAAGATTGGAAATCTTGAAGACAAAGTTGAAGCAGATCTATTGAAGTAGCCATCACAATTTTTAGCCCATGACAAAATTGTTGTGAAGACCTTAAATCTTAGAAAGGGCAGACATATCATCTGTTTTGGAGTAGACTTGTTCTCAAAGTAGACATTGAAGATTTCTTGGGGCAAGCTATTGAAGAACACCTTGAATCTTGAAGAACACCTTGGATAATATCTTGGAGCAGCTCATACTAGACAGCTGGAGCATTGAAGACATTGTCAAGCACTTGAAGAATTATTTGGTGCAGACCTTGAGGCTTAGTGCAGCCTATTGAAGACATATTGTTGAGAAGCGTTAGCTGATCTTGCAGACATTATTGGAGATGATGATGTATTGAAGCCATCGTGAGGTGACCTTGGAGATTTTGTTTAGGTACCATGAAGAGTTGTGGAGACACCTTCATGAGAAGAGAAGGTTGTCATTGATGAGCTAAGTGCCTTGGAGATTGTTTAAGGGCAATGCTGAAGGTAAAGATATTTCCAAGGCTGGTTGCAGAAGATATTGGGAGCTTTAAAGAATCATTAAACTTATCTTAAGGAATTGAAGTTGTGGATTGGCACCCTAGAGGATAGTTGTCCTCAAGAAGACCAGGTTGGAGCATGTACCAGAGATAGGGTTGGAGCCCTAGAGGTTGAAGCCTCATAGTTAAAACATAGGAAATTAAATTAATTAAAGTGAATTAATGTAAATGTGGGTGAGAAACTTCTAAGTGACAAGGATCAAATCTGTTTTAATCTTAGTCGTTGATTAAAGATTTGATCACAGTCGTTGATCCCTCAACAGGAAAGGTATAAAGGAAGGCTTGAGGTCAGTTGGAGAACACACACACACACACAGCGGCACTTGAGCAAAGTCGAAATTCTGGGGGGCAGTTTGTTGAGAATTTCAGAGTGAGTTCTAGTGCAGAGAGGGGCAGTTCGGCAGTGGGACTTCAGTCCAAGGCCAAGAATACATTGCAGAGAGGCAGCGTAGCACCAAGGAGGGTGACGCGGAGCCTGAGGGAGGTGACACAGTCACTGAAGAGGCAGCATTAGGGTTTCTGTGAGGAAGATCAGGCATCAGTTCAGCAGTTCGATTTCTGAGCTAAGAAGGCTCACGAGGAGGGTGCCGCAGCGCCTATAGGGGGTGACGTTGTCTCAACGCAGAGCTGGGAGCAGCTGTTGGTGCGCAGCACTGGGGACAACACAGTCACTTGTGGAGTTTGATCATTTTGTTGCTCGATCAGCCAAAATATCTGTCTCTGGATAGAGGTACTTCTGCCGGGATTATTCTTTGTTGGGTGAGCCGGATTTGGCACCCTAGTTGTATTCAGAAATCTGCTTAATAATAAAACCCTCATATCTGTTGCACCGGTTTTTCCACATTGGGTTTTTCCGGGGACGTTTAGTGCAAAAATAAGTGTGTCCTTTGTGTGATTGTCTCATCTTATTTTTCAGTGCTTGATATGTATATTGGTGTAGGCTGCAGTGTATTTGCATTAATGTTTATTGAAGAATTCTATAAATAACTTGTTAGTTGAAGAACACAAGTAGGAAATGCAAATCAGTTAACTGCAGTAGGATTTATGGTTGTTAGATTCAGAAATTCTCACAAGTTGTAGCTTCAAGCTTGAAAATAAAAATGGTGTTGTTCGCACCTTTTTCAATTCAAGCATTGGTTTTAAGGTTTTTGTTGCCAACACTACGATGTTGTTAAGGCCATGGATGCAAATGGTGCTAATTTTAAACCTGCACAAAAAAAGGGGCTACTAGAAGCACCAATTTTTGAAATGAGTGTTGATTCTGATGTTGTTTACCCACAAATATGGATTTTACGCCTACAATTCTCATTTTGAGGTCACAATTCTCACATAGTCGGTAACTTCGTCAAAAAATTTACCATCCCCAAAAAAGCATTGTGTTTATCCTTCTTATCAAGAGGGTGTCCTTTATATACATGAAGGTACTACTTAGTACCACACCACAAAGATTAAGAGGCACTACATCAACTTCTATCTACACTAACAACAAATCTAAGAATATAACACTATTTGGTAACTTTTAACTCTTTGTCCTTATTCACCAATCCAAGGATGACAATGATCATGCATCTCTAAATTAAGGGTACTTGCCAAGTCCTAGTAATGAGGTTGACTTCTAAATGAAAATCAAACACGACATCTACCCTATTCTTCCTCATCAGAATCTTAGTATTGCACAAATTTGTCATCTCTTCCTCTTGGTATTGAACCAAAATGAAGTTGCCAATACATACTCACCTTGCTCTTTACCTTGGAAAGAAAATTGTGTGTTGTACTTCTTTAGATTTTGTTGAAGTCGAGTCACCGGGTGAGATCTGGCAAGTTGGCAGTAAAAATACCAATCCCACCAAAGTACAATTAAATGAAAGATTACCAAGGGTATGTCGTTGAATGCCAAATTTATTGACCTTATCCCCAGCAATGACGCCAAAAGATGTTTCCAATCCAATTAGTGGGACTGCTAAGGTCTGGGCAACCTACTAGATGTAATGTTATCAAAACTAAACCGGTTCCGGCAAAACCGACCCTTACAACTGGGAAAAGACTGGTTTGATACCGAACCGGCTAGTTTCGTCACTAAATCGGTCTGGACTGGTTCCGTTGGTCCACGGCCTGGCATAAAAAAAAAAAACGTTAGAATAGCGGGGGGTAGAATAGTGTTAGAAACTAGGAATATATATATATATATATATATATATATATATATATATATATTCCTAGTTTCTAACACTATTCTACACCTCTCCCCCCCCCCCCCTATAACACTTTTCTACACCCCTCCCCCCCCCCCCTTATAACACTATTCTACACCCCCCCCCCCCCTTATATATATATATATATATATATTCCTAGTTTCTAACACTATTCTACCCCCCCCCGAAAGTTATTTAAACACCCTCACTCCCTCTATTTCACTCACACTATTCATTCGAGTGTCTTGCAATTTTTGAGTTGAGTTCGATGAGGAGAATTCGGAGAGTTTTTTGTAGGGTTGTTATGAGGGAGTTTTTTTTGCAGATTTTAAGAGTTGATTGGAGTCTTGGAGAGCTATTGGGTTGGCAGATTTTCGAGCTACTTAAAAAAAAAAAAATCCCTAGAGATCTTTGGGTTTTCTTCAGTGATTTTTGGAGCTGGTGGACGAATTTTTTTTTGTTGTTGGGGGTGCTACATAGCTGAGTTTAGAGGATTTTGGAGCTGATTTTCTACAAAAAATTAAGAAGGTAAATCAAAGAAATTTTTGTTCTATTTTTCTCTAAAAATCATTTTTTTCTCAAAAAAATTAAAAACCCAGTGTTTTTATGCAGATTTGTAGGGGTTGCTCCAAAGCTGATTTTGAAGGATTTTGGAGCTGATTTTCTTTAGAAAATTAATAGGGAAATTCAAGATATTTTTTTCAACCATTAATGTTATGTTTTTCTTCAAAATCCTATTCTTTTGTGTCCGTAAAAGATTTAAAACCCTAGTAATTTTATATAGAATTTAAATTTGTAATTTTTTGTTGGAAAAAAAATTGTGGCCTTTATTTTCTTCTATTTTTTTCTCAACAATTATTGAAATTTGTAGAGTTATTTTGAGAGATTTCATTGGCAAATTTCTGAGGGAGATTGTGGAGTTGATTGAAGAGTTTACTTTCAGATTGTTTGGAGCTTCTTCTCTTCTCAAAATTTACAAATCTTCTCTAGGTATTTCATTGCCTCAAGTCCTCTTTTATTTTTCTCTAAAAAAAATGCCATAGAATTCTAAAAACCCTAGGGTTTTCTATGCAGATTTTTCATTTCTTCTTCACGGCCCCCAAAAACAAGAATAATCCAGCGTGGGTTCATTGCCATTTAAATGAACAAGAGATAAAAGTCTACAACTATTGTTGGAAAAAAGTTAAGGGTGGGGGGATCCATAGAATTGAAGAACACCTAGCACATTGGAGAGGGCTAGTAAAACCTTGTGAAAATGTTTCTGATGTTCTTAAAGAAAAAATGCAAAGTTTAATTGAAGCCTACAATGAAGAAAAGGGGAAAAACAAAAGAATTAAAAAAGATAATAGGCAAAATTCAAAAGGATGATGCTCTGCTTAGTGACCCTGATTTTGAAGAATATGTGTCTAGTTTTGAAGATTCCTCCAGTTTCCTAGCTAGAGTTGGAGAGGGTAGTTCAAGTGCCTTTAACTGAGGACAACAGCCTGTAAAGGGATTGACTCCTCCTTTGTACCCCACACCACCCCTAGTTCTCAACCAACCCTTGATGCTAAATGGAAGAAGATAGAGAAGGAGGTTGCATATGAATGCATTGCTAGATGGTGATATGATGCAGACATGCCTTTTAATGCCACTAATTTTGCATATTATCGACCCATGATTGATGTTATATCTTCATGTGGAATGGGCTTGAAAGGCCCTAGCTTTCATGATATCATGGGGACACTTTTACAGAATGAGGTCCAAAGAATAAAAGAGTACCTTACACAGTTCAAGCAATCATGGACCAAAAAAGGATGCACAATTATGTCTGATGGATGGACTGATGATAGATCTCACACGATACTAAATTTCTTAATTGCTTGTCCAAAAGGTATTATGTTTTTCAAATCTATTGATGCAGCTGATCAGGTGAAGGATGCACCATTGCTATTTTGTTTTTTGGCTGAAGTAGTTATGGAAGTAGGGGTTGAAAATGATTTACAAGTTATCACAGATAATGCCTCTAAGTATGTTGCAAGGGGAAAGATGTTGGAGGAAAAACACCCCACCATTTGGTGGTCTCCATGTGTAGCCCATTGTTTGGACCGTATGCTTGAGGATATTGGAAAAATTGAGTGGGTAAAGAAGTGTGTGGAAGATGCAAAATCCATAACCAGGTACATCTACAACCACTCATGGGTTTTGAACCTTATGAGAAAGCACACAGGGGTTAAAGAGCTTGTTCGATTAGCCACCACACGATTTGCAACCAACTTCCTTTCGTTGCAATCCCTTGTTCAACAAAAATCGAACTTGAGGAAGATGTTTTCATGTGATGAATGGAATTCATCTCAGTTGAGCAAAACGATTGAAGGGAAACAGATGGTTGACCAGGTATTTGACAAAATATTTTGGTCAAAGGCAAAGGAAATTGTGTTATTTCGTGATCCTCTTGTCAGAGTTTTGCAGATGGTGGATAGTGATAAACCTACCATGTGTTTTGTTTATGAGGCCATGGATCAGGCCAAGGAACAAATAAAGGTAGCATATGGGGATAAAAGACAAAAGTACATTCCTCAATGGAGAATGATTGATGAAGATGGAACAAACAACTCCATAGACCTTTAAATGCAGTCGGCTACCACTTAAATCCAGGGTATGTAATTTTGGATTTCAATGCTCATTGCTTATAAGTTATAAGTTTTAACTTCTTCTTCTTTTTTCTGAATTTTGAAGGTATCATTACACTACAAATTTTGAGGTTGATGGGGAGGTTTTAGGGGAATTGTATAAATTCATTGAGCGCATGGTCCCAAATTCCAAGGCTCAATATCAAATTCATAACAAGCTCTTGAATTTTAGTGAGAGTAATGGTACTTTTGGAATTTCAATGGCTGTAAGAAATAGAGCAAAGAGTACCAACGAAGGACTGTCAAAATTTGCAAATTCTTATATTAATAATTTTCTTATTTCAATTTGAATTTTGCAATTCTCGAGTCCAAGTTTAAATTTTCAAATTCATTTGCTAATACTTTTTTTCAATGTTCCACCAAGACTCCGGTGTGGGGAGACGTGGGTGCGAGGAGACGCACAGGGGGGACGTGTGGGAGTACCCTCAAATTTTAGGGAAATTTCGGGGGTGCGGGGAGTCGTCGGGGTATATAATTTTTTATTATATATATATATATATATATATATATATATATATATATAATTCAAGTTCATATTCATTGATAAATAATAAATAATGAAAGAATAAATATTAAATATTAAATAGACTAATAATAATATACTATATACTAATATGAATACCAATACATTGAAAATTGAAATTTGATCTACACATGATAAAATTTAAATTCATAATTGAATTGAATAATGACATACATTGATCCATCCTCATCTTTTATTTTGATACATACATCATTCATATGACATACTCATTATTCTAATATTCATTCATAATCAATGATCATTCAATAAATAAATTCAATAATGAAATCTTCAGATACATTGATCCATGATTCCATATCATTCATCATTCTACAATCTACAATGTACATTGATCTAATAATTAATTTCATCATTCATCATTCTAGAATCAAAATTGAAAGCAAAACATGCTAGAAGTAGATAGTAGATACTAATGTTTGAACTTTGAACACTAAATAGTAAACTTATATAACTCAAAGTTTCAAACTCAAAAATAGTTAAGAGTCAAGAGTCAAGAATCAGTCTGAGGTCAACAACTGAAAAGTAAAAATAGATAATTTATTAATTAACACTGAAAATAAAATCAACATCAAGGACACAGAGAGGTCAAGGTCGAAGTAGCAGAGGTCAGGCGGAGGTCGAAGAGCTAGAAATGAAATGAATCGTAAACTTTTTTTAAACTTACCTTTTTTTTCTTTTTTTTTAATCTGAAGCACCCTTTTTGGGGAGTCGCGTCCCCCTTCAAAAGGGGGACGCCGAGAAGCACCCTTTTTGGGGAGTCGCGTCCCCCTTCAAAAGGGGGACGCCGAGAAGCACCCTTTTTGGGGAGTCGCGTCCCCCACACTGGGGAAACGCACCCCCTTGCGTCTCCCCAAGACTCCTTAAAAAGGGTGTGCGGGGAAACGCACCCCCAGGAGACTCCCTGTCCCGGGTGCGAGGGGTGCGTGCACCCGACCATGGGGGACGCGACCCCATGGAACATTGCGTTTTTTTCCTTCCACCCTTTTTGCAACCTATTGGTGGCAACAATTTGGTAGTGAATGCACTCAATTGCAAAATTTTGCAATTCGAATTTTGAGTCAGACATTTAGTGCTTCAGGGTGTGAGCAGAATTGGAGTGTGCTTGAGCGTATACACACTAAGAAGAGGAACTGTTTGGAGGAAAAGCGGTTGAATGACATGGTTTTTGTTCAATACAACCATAGGTTGAGGCGCAACAAATTGTTGAATAAAACCCATGAATCAAGCAACATTGTGCAAAAAATTCTAAATATTACTTATCCAGAAACCCTACTGTTAAATCACGATTTACTTCTACTTATACAATTTACTAATCTGAAATGTTCAGCGCTGACATCGAAGTAAACACTTTAACAACCTACACAGATATGGATCTAAACTGAATACATGCACATAGAGAATGTGACACAAGATTTTCTGGACAACTGTCCCCGGAAAAACCCAATGTGGCAAAACCGGTCTTCTAGTTGCTGGAGGGTTTTTATTATTAAGTAGATTCTAAGTACAACAAATCTGGGCACCTTACTGGTTAACCCGACAAAAAAATACAAAATCTGCAGCAATACCTCTATTCTAGAGACAGAAAACTGGACTGATTCACATCCTCAAACGGGATTTACAGAACTCGGCCACTTTTCAATCTTCAGAAACCCCAGCGCTGCTCCTAAGCCCTCGGCGTCAGGTCTGCTAGCCTGTGTGTGCCTCTGCGCTGCCCAGGAGAGACCTGTGTAACCTTAGACTGGGTTACGTTGTCCCTGCACTGCCCTAGTTGGGCTTGTGTAAGCCCTGATGACCTTTGGTTCCCTCTGCGCTGCCCTTTCTGGGCTTGCGTAGCACTAAAGCCCTCTGCGTTGTGCAGTTGTTGCTCCCTATGCGTTGATCTAATTGATGCTTCTCTGCCTCTTGTTGACTCTTGGCCTGGGATCAGATCATCCCTCTCGCCAATACTACCCCTTGCTGCAACAAAAACACTTATGAATTCTTAGGAAACCACGCCCTAGAATTTCAGCTTAGTCTCGGTGCTCTGCCACTATGTGTGTTCTCCAACTGACCCCAAGCTTTTCCTTTATACTTTTCTCATTGGAAAACCAATGGTCTTGATCTAATCTTGAATCGACGGCTAAGATTCAAAGAAAGCTTCATCTGTGTGACTTATGTCATTTCCATCACATGTTTAAATTAATTACCTTTAATCTTTTAATTTTCCTAAGTTAGACTTAGGGTCCTTAATTAAAAAGATTAATTAATTAATTTTCTCTTAAACCGGATGGAATTTCTCGAATCCCTTTCTGGGTCTTGGAGATTTCAAGTACTTTAGTCCCTCCACAAATTTTGGGAGCTAGAACACATCTGATGCTACCCTAACACTCAAAAATCTCAACACATTGTCTTGGGTGACCTTGATCCAACATCAAAATGGGTTGTGGAGAGTCAAGAACCAAGATTTGACAATGAAGACCTTTCTTGGTTGGACTTGGACCAACCTCCACAGGATGCAGACGCAAATATATCAGAAGCACCAGTAACAGCTTTAGGGCCAGGGGAATCAAGCCATAATTGTGAAAATTTGATGACTCGAATCCTATTGCAGCAACTAGAAATAATTCTCCTAATTGTTAAATTAATTTTTAACAATTTATTTAATGTTTGCTACAACAAATACTGAATCAATCACACTGCAACCTACACAAATAAACTGTGGAAGAAATAAACGCTGGAAGAAATGCTAGCACGCACACATAAATTTACATAATTATTTTTTGGACAAGTGTCCCTTGAAAAACCCAACTTGGGAAACCTAGTGCAACAGAGGGATTTATTATTACGCAACAATGAAATAATCTAACTACAACTTAATGTCGAAACTAAAAAACCTACAAAGAAATATTGACAAGAAAAATCTAGCGAGGAAATTTTCTCACTCCACAGGCAAAAGCAAGCTCTGACCTCAACTCAAATTGAGTCGTCCAAACTGGCTTTGCGCAGTCATTTTTGCACTCAACTTGGAACAGCTTCTCCTCAAGTCGTTTGGTCAGCTGTTATTTGGGAAAATGTCTCTCCTGACCTCTGGAACCTTTTCCCAGCTTCTGGCACTGAAAATTTGCGTCTCCCCATCAAATCGAAATTGCATCTAGAGGCTACTATGTTGCTCTGCATCAGCGTCACTGTGGCTCGTCTACCTCTCTGCAAATGTACTCACCAGAACTGGAATACCTCCTCTTGACTTCACTGTCCTTTCCCCTCTCTCACTGACTCTCTCTTCGGCAACTGACAGTTGGTACTCTAGAAATCGATCTGCTAATGAAATCGAACTACTGAAGTGATGTTAATTTTGGACAACTAGGTCCAAACTCCATGTTGTGATGCTCAGATGAAGATGCCAATATTTTTATTGGACTCCTCTTTCGGAGAGGTGCAACCAATGTTTTAAAAACCGGAACCGGTGACCGGACCGGTGGACCTAATGAACCGGGTTTCTAACCGGAACCGGTCTAACCGGGAGCGGTCAGATCTCAATGAACCGGTTTTAAAAAAAATACATTAAATAATTATTTTTTAATAAAAAAAACTATTTTTAAAATTTGCAACCATGATTCCAAGCCAATAAAGACAAAATATGCAAAGTTTGCTCATTTATATACCATGCAAAGGTGAATATATCAAAATGGCACCGAGTGCAATACATATCATCAAAAAATACATAAGCAATGAGGCTCCAAATGGCCCATAAAGTCCAAAAACAATGCTGCAAGCTATGAGGACATTGGCCTAATACAAGACTACATATTAGTGATCAATAACATGATCACTCCTCATCATGATCAAAATCATCACCACTACTAGACAAGGGATCATCAACATGAGCTACATAAATAATATGGCTCAGAGTTTGAGGACTCCTAAAACTTCTCTACACTTTAGTAGTAGTAATAGTAGTAGCAAAAATAGACATCAAAACTACAAATCACTCAGCAACATGGTCTCTCATGAAACTCATCATTGATTCATCGCTACTAGAAATGGGATCATCAACAAGAGATACATAAACATCATCTAGCTCAAAGTCTTCAGACTTGGATTGCTCAACCTTATAACATGATAGAAATTGAAAAAGTTTAACATGTCTAACCAGTGATTTTGGTTTGAGTGAAGGGTTCATTTCCTCAACCTTAAAATGCAGTAGAAAAATATTAGCATGCCTAACCAGTTGTTTTTCTTTCAGTGAAGGGTAAATTCTTGTTAAGGCCACGGTAGGGGAGTTCAACAATCAATACCACCAACATCAACAAAGTTCAACAATCAATGCCACCAATATCAAGGTTCTTAAATGACTTCATGCTCTTGATCAAATGCCAATCTCGTACCCTTACACATGATAGAAACAAATGGAAACATTGCAAACTCCCAAACCATGAAACCCTGAAAACCATTAAGTTTGCTGAATTTTGGGTGAAATCTAAAATTCTAGTTTCTCCATATGAAATCCAATGAGGACGAAACCACTCTTAAACATCCTGAGTCATTTCATGGTAATGTTAAAAATTTAAGTAAAAGGATGAAATGTCACTTTTACTTTAAGAATTTAACATTACCATTAATTGCCAAGAGGATGGGTCAAGAAAATGAGAGGGTAGGCAAAGTCAAGTGAAGCCCCCCTTGCCCTCCTGAAATGGTAGCACAAACTTAAGCATGGGACACCTAACCGGCCGGTTAGGTACAAAACCGGCCGGTTTATGCATTAACCGGCCGGTTTCATACCTAACCGGCCGGTTAGGTCCGGTTAACCGGGATTTTTTGGTGAGATGCCCCCTTGAACCCGATTGCAGGGCCGGTTCCACCCGGTGACTTAGCTGACCGGCCGGTTTGGCCGGTTACCGGTTCAAACCGGCCGGTTTTTAAAACACTGGGTGCAACATCGATCTAAAGATCACCTTGATCCGATGAGAAGAACATTTATTATGAATTTATTCAAAATATGTGTAGGTCGGCCTGAAGGTTTGGAGCCCCAGCAGTTGTGTCACACACCCTCATTGATGGATATAAATTGGTCAACGTTGGAGGACATTTTCACTCATCACATCCTCACACATTTCTCTCTCATCATCTGATTGGTTCGATCAACTTGGAGGCTTTTCTCTTCACACGTGGGAAATTTCAATAAAGAGAAAATTATGTTTTCGGCCTAGGGTTTCTACCGCAGCGTTGACCAGCATTGACTTTGGTCTACGCATGGTCAAATTGACCTGAAACTCCCATTCTTTCGATTTCCTCAATCCTCATTTCTTGGCACAATTCCCAAGGTTGGACGTTGACTTTGACTTGGCTGCGTTGACCTTGCTGCTGTTGTGTTTGCGTTGACCTTTGACTGACAGCGCTGACTTTTGGGGTTGATTGATCTGGCTGTCCTAGAGGGGTGTGTGACACTTCTGGTTGGCTGACCGTACTGAGACTTTGTTGGTTAAAGCATCCTGCTGACCGCCGTAATGCACCAACACGCTTATATATTTTGGCTTCTCTTCTGTCAATCTACTGGTATGTTCTATCAACATTTTACTTTCTTGTTTATGTGATTGTTGATTGATATTGGGATAACAAGTAAAGTTGCATCAAGCATAGAACATCTACAAAAATTTACAAGTGATTTCTCCAAGCTCCATTGACTTATTCTTATAATCCTTTGCTGAGACTTCAACAGCCAAGATTAGATCATAATCAATGGCTAGGATTAACATGAAGTCCGTGTGAGTTTCTAGAACATTCACACCTTGACTTATGTTGATTTTTAATGTACCTTGGACAAGTGGTTTCCCATGGGTTAGTTTCTACCTAGGGAAAAGTGTCCAAAATAATTATTTTCCTAAGTCTGACTTTATAAAATGAAAGTGACTTTTCAAGTGGTAAAGTCAATATTAAATTATAAAGTGAAAGTGACTTTTCAAGTGGTAAAGTCAATGTTAAATTATAAAGTAAAAAGTGACTTTAGACATAAAGAACAATGTGGGTACTTTATTTAATGGGTGAGTTAAACATTAGAAAGCTAGAATTAAATGCAGATTTATTCTCATCTCTTGATCTAAATGAATCTGAGCCATTAGATCTTAGGGTTGAGATTGTAGGAAACTTTTTAGTCATCAAATTTCAACATGGTTCAAAGCTACAGGCTGAAAATTGCAATTTGAACAACAGACAGTAAGTTGGGACAGTGAACAGTGGTTTGGACAGCAAACTGAATTTTTGGACAGCAAACTGATATTTTCGGATAGCAAGGTGTGCTGGAAAGTTCATTTCTCCATTTTCTTGGTTTTGTAAATTTTGGACAACAGTCATGGCCATGTTCTTAAGGATAGAGGACAAACTGGATGGGATATCCAACTATGTCATTTGGAAGAACAGAATTCAGACAGTGTTTGAGGAGGAAGCAGTTTGGGACATAGTGCGACAAGAGGTTGTACCTCCTACTGTTGCAGATGAACTTGTTGAATTCACAAAAAATAATGCAAAGGCAAAAAGGATTTTGATGGACAGTCTGAAGGATCATGTGGTTCCTCAGGTGAGAAGAAACACATATGCATATTAGATGTGGACAGTTCTAACCACTCTCTATCAGAGTACCAATGAGAGCAAGAAGATGGTACTCAAAGAACAATTAACAAACATCAGGATGACAAAGGCTGAAAGTGTAGTTCATTATCCTGGCAGGGTCAAACAGGTACATGATGATTTCACTGCTACTGGTGAGGTAGTTGCACACACAGAGTTAGTCAAGATAGTCATAGTGGAACTTCCTAAGTCTTAGGAGGTCCTTGGAGACACTATTACCTCTAAGGAGAATCTTCCCAATTCCGACAGATTCTGGGATGATTGTGTGCAACATGAGATACGAAAGACTGGCAGTGGTGGGTTGAAGATAGCAGATGAGGAGGATGTAGCCTTGACAGCCAAGGGGAAGAACAAAGGGAAGGCCAAGAAAGGGGCCTCATCAGATGGGTCTAAGGGAAAGGAGAAGAAGAAGAAGAAAGATACGGATATGTCCAAAGTCAAATGTTGGGCATGTCAGAAGATGGAGCACTATGCTGCTACGTGTCCTGAGAGGAAAAACAAAGGGGTATTGTAGCTTTAGTAGAGGTGGAGCAGTTTTCTTCACAGTTTGACAGGGATTTTGCATTTATTACTTCTACATCTAGTAGGAGTACATCATCTGATGTGTGGTACATAGACAGCGGGGCTTCCCGCCATATGACAGGTGCACGGGAGTTCTTTAAAGAGCTTACAGAGAGGGCACTTGATATTGAGATTGTACTAGAAGATGACCGCACTGTGACAGTTGTTGGTGTGGGGACTATGACCTTTGAGAGGGAGTCTTTGCCTCCTTTGAAGGTCATGGATGTTTTGTATATTCTGGGGATGAAGAAGAACTTGATTTCAGTTTCTGCTATGGTGGATAAGGGGTTTGGCGTCACTTTCTCAGGAGGGAAGGTATTGATACATCCCAGGGGAGCTTCCATCACTTCGGCCAAAGTGATTGGAGTGCGCTCTAGGATGTGAAATTTTCCAAGAGGAAAATATTTCTGCAATACTTGGTTTATTTCTCCTACTTATGAGATAAGTTATTTATAGATGCTTCAGTAAAATCTGAAATAAACACATTTGCAGATCTTCACTATCGGTAAGAGCATAAGAACAGAAAGATAATTTATACCAATAGCACAATAGAAATAACCATATGAACACAGATGCTTTTGGACAATTGTCCCCTGAAAAACCCAATGTGGGAAAATCGATGCAGCAGATGAGGGTTTTATATTTATCTTCGGAAATGGAAAGTGCATTTACAGGGGTCTGATGAACAGAGAAAAATTAGCAAACACTTGGCACAATTTTCTGGACCTCCCAGACAATTTTCGAACCCTCAGGGTGACCTCCTTTACCCTCTACATCATCCAGCGTAGATGCTCTGCGCAGTCCCTCTCAGGACTGCGTGATTCTACGTGGAGGGGTTCTTGTTGCTGATTAGCTCACCCTCCTGAGATTTGCTTCTCGATGACTGACTTCTCCCTCCTCCTTCTGCTTCGACAACCCAGTCTCTACAAACTCACCCACTGAAATCGATTTCCCTTGCTACAGAATCGATTTCCTTTGGGTACTGAGAGTGTCCCCGGCTTCATTTCCAAATGGCCCTCAAGTCTCTTCTTATAGTCTTCTTGTTGATGAATCAACGGCCAAGATTATATCTTTAATCAATGGCTCAGATTAAAATATGACTTGATCTTCATCTTCTGGAAGATTCATACTCTGCTTTATTAATACCCTTTAATTATTTAATTTCCCTAAGTTTATACTTAGGGTCTGCATTAAAATATATATATATATATATATATTTTAATAAATTCATATCTGAGTGGAATTTCTACAAACGATTTCTTGGTTCTCTGGATCACTGATGTCTAAGCCTCTCTACCAAAAATGGGACTTAAAACACTTTCTAATGCTATAGAAATCAACATGGGAAACTATACAGGTTCAGTTTTCAATTGGCAGGAGCATTGTTGAGTAGCACATCTGGTAGCGCTCACACTAGTACCACCAGCAATAGAGACTTGTGCGAGTTATGGCACCGGAGGATAGTGCATATGCATCATGGAGCTTTGAGAGTTTTGAGGGAGATCACTACAGGAGTTCCTAATTTCAGTGTCGAGCATTATGAGGTCTCCAAAGGGTGTGCTTTGGGCAAGTACACCAAGTTACCATTTCCAACGAGCAACAGAAGATCTACAAGTATATTAGGCTTGATTCATACTGATGTTAATGGTCATATGTCTCATGTGTCCTTGGGTGGTTATGAGTATTATGTTATATTCATTGATGACTACTCTAGGACGACTTGGATATATTTCCTGAAGACCAAGGGTGAGGTCTTCAGTCGCTTTAAAGAGTTCAAAGCCCTTGTGGAAAAGCAAACAGGTAGGAAGATTCGGGTCTTAAGGTCAGAAAATGGTGGTGAGTACATCGATGGTGGGATTTCTTACTTTTGTGCACAGGAGGGCATTAGGAGAGAGTTCACAATTCCTTACAACCCCCAACAGAATGGGGTGTCTGAAAGGAAGAACAGAGCTATTGTTGGTTCTGCTAGAGTGATGATTCATGATCAGGGGTTGCCTTTGTTTTTGTGGGCTGAGGCCTGCAATACTATTGTTTATCTTCAGAACAGCAGTCCTCACAGAGTATTGGGGAATGTGACTTTGGAGGAGGCCTTCACTGGAGAGAAACCTCATGTGGGACATCTTCGTATCTTTGGATGTCTCACATATTCTTATATCCCCAAGGAGTAGAGGATGAAGCTGGAACCCATGGCAGAGAAGGGTATCTTTATGGGTTACAACGAGACTTCGAAGGTCTATCGGATCTTCATTCCTTCTAAACGAAGAGTGGTGATTAGGAGGGATGTGAAGTTCAAGGAGGAGAGGGCATATCAGAGATCACGGGAGTATGATGAGAGAGAGTCACAGACTTCTCCTCAACAGGGAGGTGAGGTACAGGGACCAGGACCTCAGGGTTCTGAATCGATTGGTACAGGAGGTACTTCAGTGTCAGTGACATCTGGGGCACCAATGGCGAGTTCACCAAGAAATTCTTTAGGGAGTTCACTGGTACAAATTTCATATGGCACTTCAGCTGACATAGGCACAGGTTCTTCGAGGACAGGTGTTGGTACAGGCACACTAGGGTCAGTTGGCAGACCTTCAGGTTCACTAGACTAGGGGGCAGAGGATGAGGTTCCCTATGAGGAAGCTTCTTCAGGGAAGAACATGAGGGCCCCCACAAGTTTTTGATACTCGGTAGGATTTGCTAGCACAAGCCCAATAATGTTTCCACTCAACTTCTTAAAGTTGAGTTCCATCGGTGTCGACACAGACTTACCGTCCACCATACCAAATCTCTCCAGCAGCTTCACGACATATTTTCTTTAAGGAAAATCTCACCTGGCCTCTGCCAGACCTCCAAGCCTAGGAAGTAGTGCATCAATCCTAGGTCTTTCCTCTCAAACTCGTAAGCTAGCTCCCTCTTACACTGATGAATGAGAGGGTCAGCACCTATCAAGAAGAGATCATCCACATAGAGAACCAAAATAAGAGGCCTTTCTCTATCAACCTTAAAATAAAGGTTCGGATCAACATTACTTCGAGTGAAGCCCAGCTTCATCAAGTAGCTAGCACAGGCCCAATAATGTTTCCACTCAACTTCTTAAAGTTGAGTTCCATCAATGTCGACACAGACTTACCGTCCACCATACCAAATCTCTCCAGCAGCTTCACGACATATTTTCTTTAAGGAAAATCTCACCTGGCCTCTGCCAGACCTCCAAGCCTAGGAAGTAGTGCATCAATCCTAGGTCTTTCCTCTCAAACTCGCAAGCTAGCTCCCTCTTACACTGATGAATGAGAGGGTCAGCACCTATCAAGAAGAGATCATCCACATAGAGAACCAAAATGAGAGGCCTTTCTCTATCAACCTTAAAATAAAGGTTCGGATCAGCATTACTTCGAGTGAAGCCCAGCTTCATCAAGTAGCTATCTATCCTCTCGTACCAAGCCCTGGGGGCTTGCTTCAACCCATAGAGGGCTTTCTTCAACCTGCATACATGGGTGTCTCTATCTCAGACTTCAAACCCCAGAAGTTGCTCCACATACACCTCTTCCTTTATAGATCCATGCAGAAAAGTGGTCTTCACATCCATCTGATGTAGACTTCATCCTTGTGTAGCAGCAAGGGCAATAATAGATGGGATGGCGGTATAGTGGGCCACCGGTGCAAATATATCATCATAATCTATGCCTTCTTTTTGAGAGAAGCCTTGGGCAACGAATCTTGCCTTGTACTTTTCAGCGCTTCCATCAGATCCCTGCTTGATCTTATAGAGCCATTTTGAGGTGACAACAGATTTGTCCTCCGGTCTTGGGACCACTTCCCAAACATCATTCTTCATAATGGACTCATATTCTTCATGCATTGCATCCTTCCAAACTTGATGCTTTACGGATTCTTCAAATGTTCCAGGCTTAGATTGTACTATCATACTCATGGCTGCTAGATACCCTTGGTATCTCTTCGGCGTCTTGCTTTTCCGAGAATGTCCCCCTTAGAGCAATATGTCTCTCGGCATCTTCGAGAGTATCCCTAAGCCATGAGGGTCTTCTCTTATTTGAAGGAGATGGATCAATGGGATCCATAGGTCCTTGAACATCGGGCATCAGGTCATCCTTCGACTCTTCTAGCTTCCCTGCTTCTTCATCTTCTTTGTCTTCCTTGGAGCTAGGAGGATTTCTCACTTTCTTGAGGGCAGCATCTTCATCGAAGTTGACATCGTGGCATATCTCCACTTCTCTTTGACCAGGCACATAGATTCTATATGCCTTCGAAGTTTCATTGTAGCCCACAAACATTCTCTTCTTTCCAGAAGCATCCAGCTTGCTGCTCTTTTCTTTCGGCACAAGAAAGTAAACAGGACAACCAAAAACTCTAAAATGAGAAACATTAGGTTTCTTACCAGAGAAGACTTCTTTGGGAATTTTGGAGTCCAAAGCGGAATGCGGGCATCTATTTTGAACATACACAACTTCTCCCCATAGAAACTTCGAAATACCTTAGTCACATAGCATGGCGCGGGCAAATTCCACAATGGTCCTGTTCTTTCTTTCAGCAACACCATTTTGCTCAGGAGTGTACACAGTTGTGGCCTCCCTCTTAATGCCAGCTTCTCTACAAAAGTCATTAAACTAATTTGTCTTATACTCGGTCCCTTTGTCGGTCCTCAAAACTTTGATTTTCCACCAAGGCCTTCAAGGTACAGAACCATTTGAATGCTTCGTCCTACTTCAAAAAAAATATATCCAGGTCTTGCGGGAGAAGTCATCTGTAAAAGTCATGTAATAGGAACATCCCCCCAAGGATGTCACAGGCAGCATACCAGTAAGTTAGAATGTATCAATTGCAAGATATTAGTTGTCTTTGTGACACTTGAGGGGAATGGTCCCCTTGTATGCTTCCCTTCGGCACAACCCTGACATATACCTTCATGATCATCTCTCAATTCAGGCATCCCTGTCACCACCTTCCTTGCTTCGGGAAGAGCTTTGTAATGAAGGTGTGCAAACCTCCGGTGCCATGACTCTGTTTGAAGATTGTATCACATGTCATAGCCCCCAATGGACTTCCTCCAACCTGGTAGTGTATGAATTCTAAAACCAATATAAAGAGCTTCCTTGAAGTTCTTCTTCCAGATAAGTACCTTTCCATCAACGAATGCCACCTTGAACCCTTTGTCTTCCATTGTCGAAATGGACACAAGGTTCTTCTTCAAATCGGGTACATACAAAACATCTTGTAATCGAATGACTTGACCTTGAGATAAATGGAGGGTCACAGTCCCTGTCCCTTTCATGGGATAGGTGGCATTATCTCCAAGGATAATTTCCAAGTTAGTATCCTTCTCAACCAAATTAGAAAGGGCTTCTTTATAACCAATGAGGTGCCTTGAAGCACCACTATCAATTAACCAGACATCCAGGGTATCGAGTGGAGATGCAGTAGAGAGGGAAGATACAAGAATAAAATCATTTCTCTTATTATCAACAACATTAGACTCATCGTACCTGGAATTTCTTGACCTCTTGAAAGGTTGCCCATTTCCATTACGATCAGAGGGAGCCTTCCTTTTTCCTTGGAACCTGTTGTTCCTACCATTCCTTCTCGAGTTGTTGTTGTCATCATCCCTGGGAGAGTCCCTTCTATTAGGGCACTCTCTTCCATAGTGACCAGTCTTGTTACAAGTGTAACATCTTCCCTTCCTTCCCTTGGGCCCCGCTCTACCATGGTTTTGATTTCTCGGGCCACCATAGTTCTTCTTCTTTGCATGAGCCGCAAAGGCAGTAGGCTCACTTCCATTTCCAATTAGAGGCATATTCCATCGTTCTTGTTTCCTCTTGAGTGCATCTCGTCAATATTTCATCAAAATCTGGAATCACATTGTTATTAAGAATAGTGGTATTGAATACATGCCAATCACGGGGGAGACCTCCAAGTGCAATAAGAACCATCTCTCGATCATATATTGCTTCCTCAATAGCTAGGAGGTTATTCCTGATTTCAGTGAGCCTCATAAAATAGGATTGAATAGATTCATCCATACCCTTCTTGATATTCTTCAATTGATTCTTGAAGAAGAGGATTTGATTAGCATTGCTAGCCCTGAACATGCTCACCAGCTTATCATACATCTCCTTAGATGTCTTCAGCTCATAAATGTAAGCAACCAAGTGCTTATGAATAGAATCTCGGATAATCATCTTTGCTTTGATTACCCCTTTTCTATACTTCGTCTTTGTGGCAGCAGTTGCATTTGATGGAGCCTCTTGAATATTCCCATGTACATAGTCCATGACATCTTGATCTTCTAGCACCAAATCCAAGGACATTTTCCATGCATGATAATCAGACTTATCAGTCAATTTATCATTAGCCTTGAAACCCTTGTAGGTTGAGGAGGCCATTTGTCCTTGATAGGATTCTTCCTTCAGAGATAGCTTCTAACACCAGCTTGGACTTTGTCTTCACCTCAGCTCTGATACCATGTTAAATTTAGATAACAATGGTGTTCTATGCTTGATGCACTTTTACTTCAATCTTTCTTAGGCCCAATACAAGATAGCAATCACATAAACTTGAAAGTAAGATGTTGATAAAACACAATAATAGATCAATAGAAGACAAGCCAAATAGAGATCAGATTTACAATTCCTTATGTCCAGCAAAGATATGAGATATTGTTGCGTTACGACGGTCAGCAGGATGCTTCAACCAGCAAAGTCTTTCTCGGTCAGCCAACACTTTCATGTGTCACACCCACAACCCTCAAAGGCAGCTCATCACAAGTCAGCGCAAGTCAAACTAGGGATAGTGTAGAGAAGTCAATGCAGGTAGCTTCAGAGAAGTCAACGCAACAAACGAGGGCTTCGGTCAAACAGCCTGAAATTCCTCGATTTTACTGCCCAACTACCTCCTAAAATCAGAATTTCTGCAGAAGATTGAGGTCAAACAACCAAGGGTTGACCACGGTCAACGCTGCAGCAGAAAGCCCTAAACAGATTAGCACAGAAAACAGAAAGCCCTAAACAGATCAGCGCAGAAAAACGGTAGCTTCGCTCCACACGTGTGAGGGAAAAAGGCCACCAAAGGCTATCGAACCAATCAGCTCACAATGAGAGAATGTGTGATGAGATGATGAGAAAATGACCTCCAAGTCTCTCCAATTTATATTCATCAGTGAGGGTGTGTGACACATCTCTTAGGCATGTGGGATAAATCTGGCCGACCTTGCACATGTGGAAAATAAATTCAAAATCAATGTTTTGCTCATTCGATCAAGATGATCTTTAGATCAATCTTGCACCTCTCCGAAAGTGGAATCCAACAAAAATATGACCATCGTCATATGAGCAATGCAACATGGAGTTTGGACCTACTAAAATAAACATTTCTTGTATGCCTTCAGCGGATCTGCTTCTACAGGTACAACTACCACACCATCGATGAAAGCTTTGAGATCATGTTCATCCAGCAGGCATATGATCCTTGCCTGCCAAATCACATAGTTGGAGGCTCCCTCAAACCGATCTTGATCTCTTAGCCTGCTTGCTGCCATCTCTGTCATCTGAAAAATGTCGAACTAGCTCCCTCTCTCTCCCCTGCGCAGCTACTAGCTTGGCCTACGCACTCCTTGCTGGAGATCTGCTACTCAATACTGTTGTTCACCTATCGAGAACTGGAATTCCCCGACTAGGAATTCCCTGTGGAAGAAAATTTCCTCAAAGTGTCTTCAACTACTCTTCCTCATGCTTATATATTAGCAATCACTGCTACACAGAAACTGTGTCCCTTTAGCTGTTGATCTGCGCTGAAACTGTTGCGCTGCTCCCTCTGCCTTTGGAAAACTGCAAACTGCAAAATCCTACCTCTCTGTCGGCTCACTCAGAGAGATATTTCCTTGCAACAACTAGCCCTCCTGGCTTGGACTGCGCAGTCATCGGGAAATCGATCTACTGCTTAAGCAGTGCTTTGATCTTCGGCTTCTCTTTCAACGCTGGATCTACTGGATCTTCTCTCCTGCTCCTCCTGCACTGCTAAACAAGCTCTAATACCATGTGAAAATTCGTATTGCCAGGAATCCTTTTGTAGCAACTGATGAGAAATATTCTAATTGTTAATTCCTTTGAACAAATTATTTATGGTTTTCTACTATAAACAGTGAAATCTCATACACTACAACCTTCACAAATTAACTGCGGAAAAATACAAGTGCGGAAACAAAATTTGAACAAGAGTAAATCGTAGACACATCTAGCAGTTGTTTTTGGACCAATGTCCCCGGAAAAAACCAATGTGGGAAAATTGGTGCAACAGCTGAGGGTTTATATATTATGCAGTAAATTCCAAGTAAAAAACTATGATTGTCGAATCTGACAAATCATACAGAGAAATCTGACAAGCAAAATCTCGTGAGACAAATCTCACTCTACCAAAGGAATCTGGCATGGACCTGCACCCAAAACGAGCTGCTCTGCCATGCCTCTGCGTAGTGACTGTCACCCACACAGTCTCTACGTCAAAATTGAAGTTGCTCTCTGTCTCTGCGCTTGATCTCTCTACTGGCTTGAAACAAGGATCTTCTGGCCTCCAGAAACTCCCTTCGGGAACTAGCACTGACCATCTACTGTCTCCTCAACAAAAAAATGAACTCCTTCTCAGCTCTATGCAGTCCCAGCGTGGCCTCTGCGTCACTAGCTCTGCACAGTGGTCTGTTGCTTTTACTGCCTCCTTTGCTATGCACTCTCTGGATCAAGAATCCTTCCAACCGGAATAACTGCCCCTCTCTGCGAAGATATCTTGATCAATTTTTCCTCTGAGCATTGGTCACTTCTGAAATTCGATCTCTTGATCTTTCCATGTGATTTCCAAATGACCCTTCAAGTCCTTATAATCTTCTCGTTGAAACTTCAATGACCGAGATTAAATCGTTAATCAACGACTAAGATTATTTTGACTTGATCTCCGCCTTTTCTACAACATTCACACCCATATTTTATTAATTCACTTTAATTATTTTAATTTCCTAAGTTTAGACTTAGGGTCCCGTTAAAAATAATTTTTTTTTTAATAAAGTACAATCCGGGTGGAATTTCCCAAAATGAATTTTGGGCTCTTTGGAATACGTGTGCCTAAGCCTCCCTGCAAATTTTGAGACTTAGAGCACATGCGATGCTACCCCAAATCAAGAGCCTCCAACTATGTAATCTGGAAGGCAAGTATCTCCTTTCATGTGGATGAGCATGATCTCAAGACCTTCATTGAGAATGTGGTAGTTGTCCCCGTAGATCCAGATCTATGAAAGGCCTACAAGAAAGATATTGCTAAAGCTAAAAGGTTGATCCTCGACGGAGTGAGGGATCACATTGTCTCACATATTTTTGGCAAGGAAACTGCTAAGGAGATGTGGGATGCATTGGCTACATTGTACCAAGGGTCTTCCCAGCAGTGAAAGATGTTCTTGGAGGAGAAGATGTGATCTACGAGGATGAAGAAGGGAGAACACATTGATCCGTTCCTATCGAAGCTTCAGGATGTTCGAGATCAACTGGCAGTTGTAGGGTCAGCACCTCAGGCCATAGAGATGGTTAGATTGGCCCTAAATTTCGTTTCCGAAGAGTGGCAAGTCTTTTTCCAGAGTATCTTGGGCAGAGAGAAGTTGTCAGATTCGGAAGGGATGTGGGCAGATCTTCAGCAAGAAGAGATGAGGAGAGACTTAGTCAAGTGCAAGCTTAATGGCAGCACTAGCACTGGGACGAATTCCAAGGAGGAGGAGGAGAATGCAACCCTTGCATCAAAGGGGCAGCAGGAGTAGCGGAGGCGGAAGAAAGATGTCTCAAAGATCAAGGGTTTCCAGTGTAGTGAGTTTGGTCACCATGCTACGCAGAGTCCTCTTAAGAAGAAGGACAAGGATGAGAAACATGATCCACACAACCAGCCAGATTGTGAATACTCATTAAATCTATCCACCACACAGAGGGATTTCCTGAGCAAGAGGGACAAATGCCATGGATTAAAGCACAGCATACCAGGAGCTGGGAGAGTTTCGAGGAGTTTTCATGTCTGAGGCCTGGCACATATACCTTATCCAGTGTTTGTGTTTTATTGCCTCATGTGTACTCATAAACTTCAACCAACTGGAGCATTAGTAATAATCCCATCAGGCCATCAAAGGGAGTTATTTATGGGCTTAACTCAGCTAATTATGCTCAAGGTGGCATTTCGGGAGGAATATGCGATGGAACACCTTAGTGTAATAGCTCATCGGAACCGGGACGAGGAGACCTACACGACGGGACAGTTAGACAGAGATTTCAGTGACCAGAGGAGGCGTGGTAGCCGATATACCCTTTTCTGCATTAAAAAGGAATATTTTATAATATTTTAATAAAAGGGGAAAGTGCTCCATAAATAAAATAATAATAAAATAATGCTCTAGAAGGCGCCAAGGGATCTATAAAAGGAAGGGAGGAGGCCATTGGGAGACATCTTTGGGATAGATCATTTTATTGTGTATGAGAGGTTTGAGACCAGGGACTTCTACTCTCATTGAGCTTCGGATCTAAACCCTCTTGTTTGTGAGTGCTGACGAAACCCAACTTTGAGGAGATCACTTAGAGTTTCATGAGTCGTAGGGTTTGGTGGAGACCATTCGTATCTTCAACTTGGGCTTCATCGCTCTATGGTTCAGCTTTCAAAATAAGAACGAGAGAGAGAGTGCAAAGAAGGTGCTTAGGTCAAAGACAGTCAAATAGGCCTATCTTGGTGGCCAGTTTTCTATCTCAGCATTATCTGGGTCAGATCTATATGTAAACCCTTTCTATTATCTATAATAAAAGCTGAGATTTTCCTTCTGTTCTATATGGTATTGGATTGCAGTGTTTCCGGTCATTTATTTTACATGGCAATCTTCTGTTGAATACATGTTTATTTTACGGCAAATTATGGTATTTTGTGGAGGTTATTTATTTATCTGCATTTTTAGTAAAATATCCCATCCGGGATATTACAGTGGTATCAAAGCCTTGGTCTTGGCTCAGCTGCGGGTTTCAGTTTGATTGAGGTTGTTCGAGGGTTCATCCTGAAGGTACCAAAGTTTAAAACGGGGCCACATTTTCGATCAATGTCTGAATTTTGGGGGTCATTAGATCAAAATCAATTTATTAAAAGGGTTCCATTAATTTTTTCAAAACTAGCGTGAAGGCAGGCATAAACTTTTGGTGTGGGCCATGACTTTTATGAGAGCAGGGATCATTTAAGATTTGTAAGAGCCGTCAGAATAATTCCAAGGATGCAGCGTATGAATAGTAGGGGTCCATAACCGATTTCAGAAATTAAAAATAAAAATATATGTTTTATGAAGCCGTGGATCGAGTGTCTAATTGCTCAGAAAATTAAAGGGCCGAGATTGTTGTGCCCCTATTTCAGTCGAGAGGTCGTAGCCATATCCAGCGAAAGGGCATAAGTGAAGACGGTTCCATTTCTTTTGACTGTCGTCAAAAATTTGCATCTGGGAGTGGAGACGAAGGTGTGAAGACACCGATTTTGGGATTACCGCAGGCAAAGAGCGTAAACCATTTCTAATGGTTAATGTCCATGGGTCGTGGTTCCTCGTGGGAGGAGCGAGTCAACTCTAGGCGTCGAAGGGAGACATAAAGGAATTTGGTGGGCCCAGAACCGGAAAATTGAGGGGGTCATAACCGGATCCGATCGTAAGAGACAGTTGCGGCCAAATCTGTAGAGCAGCGAGTCATCGCAAGAGAGTTGCGGCCAAATTTGTACTCATTTTCGATGTCGAACTCTGCACACCAATTGAAGACATCATTGCCGCGATGATGCGTGACTTATTTATGCCTTCACCCGGGTGGAACGACTAAAACACGTTAATAATAAAATTATAGCATGGTCGGTCCTGTGCGTGCAAGGGGGAAATCGAATTGTGTATGTTCGCTGGAGCCGCAGCGATTTCTCGAGTGTATCGAGGCAGCTTGACAGTTATTCCGATGACCTTAGCATAGGAGAGAAAACGCTGGTTGACTATTAACTTATGCATGGGGTGTTGAAGCACAACATTCCTGCTATTATAATCCGGCGGTATAAACCAAGGTGCAGCCAGAGAGACCAATCCACGTCATGATGGGGTCAATCCACGTATGACAGAATAGCCATCGTAAATTCAGGCTTTAGAAGGATAAGGAACAGCTTTTTGCAACCAGTCAGCTTCAGATTACACGGACATTAGACACAGAACTGCATCAGACAGCACGATTATCTCCCGGTTCACTTCGATATTATGGCTTAGGACTCGTGAATGGACTCTAAACAGTAAATTTACAGTTTGCAGAAACAGTGATTTTAGATACACCAGTTGAAGAAAATATCAGTCTCTGTGTTGCATGCTGAAGATTGTCTGAGGACTGAGAATCGTATTGAAGATTCAACACTGTGCACTAACCCAGGAATAAATAATATCAGTCAGCTACAACAAGTTTGCTACCTAACAGCTTGAGAAATACTCCTGTTCAAATGTCTGCCTACTGCAACACTGTGGAAGATATATAAACCAGGTTCCATTTTTACATATTTTTCTGAGTATGCATTCCCTGATATAATTGAGAAAGGTGATTTCTGAGATTAAGTTTTAGCTGTAATTGTTTTCTGAGCTTTAGATATCAGTAGCTGGGTGGAAACCAGTTTTTATAAAATTCCCCACTATATACTTGTACCAGCAAATACATGTCACCTACAGCAGTATGACAAGAAAATTACACCTACATCGCTATAAAGGGTACCCACAACAGCTTTTCATCCTACTGAGAAATTAAATAGCTCAGAGGTGCAATGCTGAGTTGAGACAACTCAGAATTGCACATGCAACATTGTGCAAGAAAGCTGTTTGCTAAAACACTTCACTGGAAATTATATAGCAAACTCAGAAAGGTGCATTGAACTCAGAAAGACAGTGGTCTTTCCATTGGTTGAACGATGGAGGAAATTCTAAACAGATGGATGAAAATAAAAGCAGAAAACCAGAGAACAAATCAGAACAGCAGACCCTTCTCCAAGAAGGTACATAAATTGCTCCAACAAGAGCATCCGAGGAATAAACAAAGGGAAGAAGAAGTGGGAAACTGGCTGCTTGTACAAGGGATGGACTTAAAGAATGAAAGATCAGAAATTGACGTTTCCATGTTAAAGGAACTGGAATCCTGCCTTTCAAAGGTACAACAATCTGATTGGTGTTTGAATTGGGCTTTGAAGCCAGCTATGCTTGCATTAATACAAGCCAGATTCTTGGAACCTCCAAGTGAGAGAGTCCAGCTGATAGTTGCCTCTTGTTTCAGCGATATCCTGAGGATAACAGCACCCTACCTTCCCTACAATGATGATATTATGAGAAGAATTTTCAGATTGATAGTAGGAACCTTTCAGGATTTGGACAACTGTGCAGGCTCTACATTTAGGAGGAAGTTTAAGGTTCTTGAAGCCATGGCCATGGGCCGAACTTATGAGATCATGTTCAATCTTGAGTGTGATGACCTGATTTTGCAGATGTTCCGATGCTTCTTTAGCATTAGGAAACATCATCCTGATATTGTCATAGCACACATGCAGACCATCTTGTCGTCATGTATGGGACACGATGAGACCATTTGCCAGAAGTTGCAGACTAGGTTGCTGAACATTTGGAGGAGAAAGCGGTTGGTCTCGCCTGCTGCTTATGAGCTAGCCCAAGGGCTAGTTGAGCAAAACATTGAGTTTCTCAGGAGACAGTTGACCAGGGAGGAGCAGCTCCAGTTTGGTCGGTCAGGCAGCAGAAATGAGCTGAGGAGGAAGGGACTTTGCTTCATTTGCAAAGAACCTTGGGGGCCTGATCACTCATGTGTGAGAGATGTAGATGAGGTGGCAGAGGTAGAGCAGGTAGACGTTCCTTCTGTATGCCAGGATGAGGACTCTTCTTCAGATGAGTCCATGGGATCATATGAGGATGCTTCTAGGGAGCGAGAGCAGCCATGCAGAGATGATGATGACAGTAGACCAGAGCTGTGTTCTAGTGTGCAGGGTGAGCAGTCAGGGGACTGTATAGGTGGTACTCTGGGTGATGAGTCACTTATGATGATTCAGCCAGAGCAGCATATGACGGAGCCTGAGTCAGCAGAGGAGGATACTATGGACACCAGGCATGACATTTCCTTGGGTGAGATCCAGATGGGCACCCACACTGAGCCTATGATAGATATGCAGCTAACATTGGGGTCAGCCTTTGAGGAGGAGCAGTCAGATGCACAGACACCAGTTGCAGATCCATATCCTCTAGAGACATTGGAGGTCGATGGGATAGTTTTGCAGGGAGCTAGGGCACTAGCAGGTACAGAGGTATTGGATGATGGTCGCAGGCAGCAGTATCATCGGTTTCGGACGGACCTTCGTGTTTTGAGAGAGGAGGCCACGTCAGTACGGGAAGCCATTTTATTGCAGGACCAGGAGCTGCAAGGTATGAGAGTGACTTGTGCCAAGTCGGCGGCCAAGTTGGTCCGCATTGGGGAACGACTAGATTCCCTGATGGTACAATCAGAGGGCAAGTTGGAGCATCCATCTTTGGGCCGACACATTGATGAGGTGTCGATAGATGTGACCGCAATCAGCAGAGCTGCAGTATTTTCAGTGAGTAGTACTCTCCAGGAGTACATTGATGGGGCTTGCAGCATATCTTGCCCACTTTGGCCCATTATAGGGAGAGGGGCTTCTTCCTACAGACAGCTTTCTTTGACAGATAGGGCAGATCAGTGTGAGTCGATTACGGGCTGGCAGCGACACTCTAGGCATATCCCATATGCAGTTGTTGCTACATCGGGTTCTTCTTCCAGGATGGACTGGCGGGAGATCATGAGTTGGTACCCTCTTGGAGGTACAGTATTCTTCGTAGGGAGCATAGCAGAGCAGGGGCCCTTAGACATAGTAGTTGTTACAGGTTCCAGTTGGCAGGAGGGCACCGATTGTCGTTACTTCAGGACTCCTTCCCGATTTCAGGAGAGCAGGATCAGCGTGGGATTGAGCCAGGAGTTGGATTGGAGAGAGGTGATGAGTTGGTATGCAGTTGGTGGAGCAGCTTATACAGTTATAGGTACAGCCCAACAGGGGCCAGGGAGCATTGATGCTTGTCGGCCGACTTCATTTCATGGGGCATCAGCTATAGTCAGAGGCAGTGTGCAGCCCGAGCCGTGGGACTTGAGCGATGATTGGCCAGGGTGGCGATGGGATCCAGGAGGATTGTTTGTTGACTGGGACAGAGAGAGATCAGTTTGGGATCCCGGCATTGAGGGGTCTGTTCCGAGAGGTTTGACACAGATGCATAGCAGCACCCCGAGGCTGGTATGGGACCCAGGCATTGGGTCTGAGGTGCGGCGGGCCAATAGAGTGGTCCACATATTTCGATTGCTTGAGGGCAAGCAATCTTGGGGCGGGAGGTCTGTAATATTCCCATTTTTGGCATCATCCATAACAGGGCTAGGAGGGACTTCCAGATTTAGGAGCAGACAGGTCACAGGTACAGATTGGTGCTATCAGTGGGCTCAGGAGCTTTTCAGAGGAGTTTCGAGGAGTTTTCATGGTGTCTGGAGGCATTCGCTTGATATACTCCATCATCCGAGCAGTTTGGCTTTCGTTCCGATGCATTCCGATAACTTTCGGAATTTTGAGTTATTTATGGGCTTAACTCAGCTAATTATGCTCAAGGTGGCGTTTCGGGGGGAATATGCGATGGAACACCTTAGTGTAATAGCTCATCGGAACCGGGACGAGAAGACCTACACGATGGGACAGCTAGACAGAGATTTCAGTGACCAGAGGAGGCGTGGTAGCCGATATACCCTTTTCTGCATTAAAAAGGAATATTTTATAATATTTTAATAAAAGGGGAAAGTGCTCCATAAATAAAATAATAATAAAATAATGCTCTAGAAGGCTCCAAGGGATCTATAAAAGGCAGGGAGGAGGCCATTGGGAGACATCTTTGGTATAGATCATTTTTATTGTGTATGAGAGGTTTGAGAACGTGGATTCTCTACTTCCGCTGTAGCCCCAGGACGGAAACCCTCGGGTGGTTTGTGAGTGTTGGACGAAAACCCAACTCTCTTGAGGAGACTTCACTTAGGAGTTTCACAGAGCTTCAGAGTTTGGTGTGAGGATCATTCAGATCTTCAACTTGGGCTTCATCAGTTTCAGTGGGTTCAGTTTCAGCTGTTGCCGGAGAGAGAGTGCAGCAGTGCAGTTTGTGGCCAGCACAGTTCAGCAGCTTATCTTGGTGACCAGTTTTCTATCTCAGCATTATCTGGGTCAGATCTATATGTAAACCCTTTCTATTATCTATAATAAAAGCTGAGATTTTCCTTCTGTTCTATATGGTATTGGATTGCAGTGTTTCCGGTCATTTATTTTACATGGCAATCTTCTGTTGAATACATGTTTATTTTACGGCAAATTATGGTATTTTGTGGAGGTTATTTATTTATCTGCATTTTTAGTAAAATATCCCATCCGGGATATTACAAGGATCGAGGATGAGGAGTTTGCTATGATTGCCCACATATCTCCACGAGAGAATTGTGGTGATCTATAACTGTAGTTCAAAAGAGCTGCAGTTGGGCAAGACCCTTGAGGAGTCCACCTCTTGGATCAATACCTTGCTACGGGAGCCCATATAAGAAGTAGCAGGATGGATCAATGTCAGTTGGTGCAGAAGGTTGTCGAAGTGACAGTTGCAGTGGCTAGAGAGCACCAGAGTTTGAGCAACACAGAGCAGAGTTGGCAACAGTGCAGATGGCATAGAACAGAGTCAGCGGCAGTCAAGTCTTCAGCATCATATGCATCATGTTGAACACTTAATTCAGTATTTTGGATGTTTTTCTGCTGCAACATCAATAGAGTTGCAATGCAGATGCAGTTGGCAACAATATGCAGGGTGAGCAGCATCATAGATGCAGCAATGCAGTATTTGGTGGGAGCAGTGTTAGACATCACCAATGCAGTAGTTGGTGGGCAACAGTGTCAGACATCAGCAGCATAGAGGGAGACGTTACAGAGTCAGTGTGATGCTTCAGTAGGATGCATTACTAGAGCACATTCCTCGCTAAGAGGGAGTGTTGATTTCTGGTAGCATCAAATGTTCTCTCAGTCTCAAATTTTGCAGGGAGACTTGGACACATGCATTCCAAAATACCCAGAAAGCATTATAGGAAATTCCACCCGAATGAGGTTTTATTAAAATAATTAATTAATTTTAATGGAAGCCTAAGTCTAAACTTAAGGAATTAAAATAATTAAAGGGTATTAATAGTTATGGTTGTGAATCTTCTAGAAAAAGACGAAGATCAAGTCAATTAATCTTAGCCCTTGATTATGTTTTAATTTGGGCCCTTGATTCCTCAACGAGAAGATTATAAGGACTTCGATGGGCATTTGGAAAACACATCGGGAGAGGATCTAGAGATTGATTTCTCAAGTGGCAGCGTAGAGCAGCCGAAGAGATCATCGAAGTGATTCTTGTAATGAGGGGCAGAGATAATTTCCAGTTTGAGAGATTTTTCCTTAGCCGGGAATTCATCGCAGAGAAGGAAAATGAAGAACCAGAAGAGGCAGCGTAAGGGCTACGATGGGTAGTGCAGAGCCACGCAGAGGCAAGTTACGTTGAGCCTCTAAGGAGATGTGCTATTTTGCTGAGGGTCATATTAGTTTCAGTGGCGGGAGCCAAGGTGTGAGACCAGAGGGCCAGAAGATTGAGCATCCAGCGAGCAGAAAGATCAGTCGGAGGGAGTGACACAGTCCCCAGTAGTTTTGACGCAGAGCTGCGCAAAGGTAGCACAAAGGCAGCATGGGGTTTGTGAGTTTAGGGTTGGGTCAGTGTTGGATCTCTAGTGTTAGTGTGAGTTAATCCTCAATATTTTTTCTGCAAGTCAGATTCTCTGTTAGACAGCCATATTTGGGCATCCAGATTTTATTCAGAAATTATTGCTTAATAATACAAACCCTCAACTGCTGCACTGATTTTCTCGCATTGGGTTTTTCCGGGGACATTACTCCAAAAATAATTGTCACTTGTGTGTGTTGTATTTCTTCTTGCTCAGTACTTGTCTTCCACATTTTATTTATGTGAAAATTTCTGAATGTTACTTTATGCATAAATCTATTGTTTGATCTGGTTATACTTCTCCTACTTAGACAAGTTATTAATGCTGAAATCTTCAAATTAACATCGAAGTAAACACATAACAGACTTTCATCGATTCAGATCTAAAACAAAAAAGTACATGCACAAATAGACAAAGTGACACAAGATTTTTTGGACAATAGTCCCCGGAAAAACCCAATGCGCGAAATTGGTCTTCTGGTTGTTGGAGGGTTTATATTATTTAGTCACCTGGCATGGGGACACGAGACACAATGGACACGCGGATTAGGGACACGGTGACCCCCAGAACAGGACATGTCCGGACACGTTATATATTATTTTATTAAATATATATATATATATTAAAAATTAGATATTTCTTACACAAATTCATTGATTCAAACATAGATCTTCATCTAGATGTAAGTTTTACAAAGATTTAAGATACATGATTCATTGATACACATGGGGTCATGTGTCCCGAATACAGTGAAGACTTTTCTTCTACTTAATGACACGCAATTGGTATTCTAGTAACTCCAACCTCTGTCTATGTTTAAAAGACTAATAGTACTCTATTCAGAGGGTCTATTTTTTTCATTGAAAATAGAGACAACTGAATGTATTTTTGCGGGCGCAGATTCTCAAAGTGACACACCCCATCTGTGAGTGAGATGTTGTATAGGTTGTGCCTAGGTTGTGCCTTTGTTTTTAGTTCACACATTTCACTGATGCAAGTTTGGAATTTTTTTGTTGTAGATTTGTTAATGCATCTAGAGCATTTTTGTTCCTTGTTTATGGCCAAGCAGAGCTGCATCAAGCATGCACAAAGTGAGAAATGAGAGGCCAAATACAAAGACATGAATGAACAAAGTGAGAAATGAGAGGCCAAATAACCTTTTTAAAAGTTGTGGAGGGCTTTTCTCTGTCGGTTGTGTCCGCCGGATCGAAACACAATCGTGTCCGTATAGCACACGATCGGGACACGACATGTCCTATACAGACACGATCCATTGGACACGAATTCGGCAGAATCATGTCCAAATTGCTGGATTCGGGACACGATGACCCACACCAGCGTATCTAGTTTCTTAGTTATTAAGTAGTTTTTTGAATACAACAAATCTGGACACCACACTGGTTCACCCAAAAGAGAAAAAGATAGATCTACAACTAACTTGTTGTTCTGAAGCCAAAACCTTCACTGATCCACACCCTCAAACGGGATTTACAAGGATCAGCCAAATTTTGGCCTTAGAAACCCCAGCATTGCCCCTGAAGCCCTTGCGTCAGCCTAGACAACCTGTGCATGCCTCTGCACTAGCCTGGAGAGGGTTACGTAACCCCAGAATGGGTGACGCAAACCCTACGCTGCCCCTAAAGGGTCTTTGCATAACCTAGATGGATCCCCTGCTGTGCAGCGCTGCCCCAGAAGGGACTGCGTAGCTGAAGCTGCCTCTACGCTGCGCAACTGTTGCTCTGCTGCTGCTACCTCTGCTTCTCTGCGCTGCCTTTGGAAGCTACTCTCTGCCTCTTGCTGATTCTAGGCACTGGGATCAGACCATCCCCTTTGTCTAAGCTGAAACACTTCTGAAAATTCTTAGCAAACCCTGCCCTAGAATTTCAACTTAGTCTCAGTGCTCTGCCTCCGTGTGTGTGTTCCGAATGACCCCAAGCCTTTCCTTTATACTTTCTCGTTGGGAAACCAACGACCATGATCAGATCTTGAATCGATGGCTAAGATTAAAAGAAAGCTTGATTGGTGTGACTTAAGACAATTGCATCACATGTTTTAATTAATTACCTTTAATAATTTAATTTCCTAAGTTAGACTTAGGGTCCATAATTAAAGTTATTATTTAATTAATTATATCCCAACCCGGATGAAATTTCCCAAATCCCTTTCTGGGTCTTGGAGATCTCATGTACTCTAGTACCTCCACAAATTTTTGGGGCTAGAGCACATCCGATGCTACCCCAACACTCAAGAAAACTCAACACTCCCTCTTAGCAAGGAATGTGCTCTAGTACAACTCTGCTTCACCCCAAAGCTTTGCATTGATCTCTGGTGTGGGTCTCTGCACTGATGCTGGACCTGCTGCCCTTCATCACTGTGCTGATGCTGCCATTCTGTACTGCTACCCATGACGCTACCACCCCCACTGCCACATTTATATTGCAGCTCCCTCTCAATCTGTTTCATCGTGCTGCCAACTGTTGCACTGCATCTTCAATTGCTGAGAGAAGCAACTGAAACTCCTCCCTAATCTTTGACAGACAAATCAGTTGGGTTGCATCCTCATCACTGAAGCTCCATCGGCTGCTGATCTGTGCTGTCCTCTGGAGGATGATGCACAACTATAGCTCTGCACTGCGTAAGCAGACTCCCTCTGCATTGTTGAAGTCACACCAGCTCCTTGTGCTGAAATCTCTCACGCTGCTGATGCGCTACGCTGTACTCCTGAAGCCTCCACGCTGTTGCAGCTCTGCTCTATGTTCTTGAAATCACATCAACCCCGACGCTGTTGCCGCTATGCTGTTGTTGTATCTGCACTGCGCTGCTCCCTTCAGCCTTCAAATCCGCCTCTGCTTCATCCGTGATTCTATGCACCAACTGCTCCACTTGTCCTGCTATTGTCTTAAGGCTCCCGTAGCTCGGATGTGATTCAAGAGATGAGTTGCTCAAGGATCCCGCCCCCACTCTGTAGCTACTCTACAGATCCATGTCACCCCACTTTCGTGGTTCGTGAGTGCTCATGGCTATGTCATCTTCTGACCCATCGTCCGCCACAACAGCCTTGGAAGTAGAAGCTTCCTTGTCCTTCTTCTTTTGTGGACAATTGTTGGCGAAAGGTCCTAGTTCCCTGCACTAGAAGCACTTGATCTTGGATAGATCACGCTTCTTCTTCCCTTGTTGCCTCTTTGGTGCCAAGGCTGCATCATCTTCATCTTCCTTCTTCACTTTACTTGATCCCGTGTTGTACTATTCTTGGTGAATCTGCGGAGTTCTTCTTGACGTAAGATTGCCCACATGTTGTCCAAGTCGGGAAGGTCCGCTCTGCCCAAGACACTTTGGACAAAGGTTTCCCACTCTTTTGTGACCGCATTGAGTGCAGTCCTTACCGTCACATCATCCTCCACCTTTGCTCCCATTGCAAACAATTGATCTCTGATCGTCTGTAATCTGAAGAGGAAGGGCTCTATTTCTTCTCCCTTGGTCATCATGAATGACCGCAACTGATTCTCCAGAAGCATCTTCCTCTGGATGGACTTCCCCTCATATAGGGTTGCTAAGGCCTTCCATATCTCATTAGTTGTTTTCTTCTCAGTTATATGTGGAACTATACTGTCCTTAACCCCATCCATTATGAAACGTTTGGCATGTGCTGCAGCTTCCTCATCCTTCTTCAGGAGATTTGCATTAGTCGACATGTTAAGGACCTTTTATGCATGGTCTCTTAGACCATATGCCTCCATGATTACCAGGTCTCTGGCCTTCCAGACTGCAAAGTTGGACAGACTGTCCAACGTAGTCCTTGAGGTGCCATCTGCTTAGATCTACTCTGTCGGAACAACTCTTCCTCTGCCCGCTTCTCTACTGAAGCTCAGATCTAGGGTCCTTGGTGGAAAGGCACCCTCTGCTCCCTCTGACAACTGATTTCCTCTCTTGGAAATCTGCCAAATCAACAACAAAACAACTATATTCGATCCAATGATCGATCTGCAGATTTCTTTGGCTAGAAACCCTCTGAGAAGCTGATCTCCTCTCGCTCTTTGTCACCTAGTGCTTAGGCTAAATTCTGAATCTTCAGAAATTTAACCCCACCAACACCTTCTGAAGTTCTGCAGCTCTACTTCCGGCACCTATGAATCAAACAACTTCAGATCTGTCTCACCCTAGTTGGCCTTTGCGTGAGCAGATAGTCCCAACACTGCCTCTGTGCAGTAAGTACGTGGGCCTGCGTAGAGACAGTGTAGGACTACATCACCTTGACCTTTGCGTGGCTCGACTCCCTCTGAAACTGCGTTATCCCTTCAGATCTGACTTTCTGCTGCTGCTGCTGCTTTCTGCTGCAAGATTCTTCAGTCTTCTGTTGGTCACCCTGCTAGATCTGCAATCTCTCTAATACCATGTGAAAATTTCGGAATGTTACTTTATGCAGAAATCTACTGTTAGATTTGGTTATACTTCTCCTACTTAAACAAGTTATTAATGTTGAAATCTTCAGATTAACATCGAAGTAAACGCATAACAGACTTCCAACGATTCAGATCTAAAACATAAAGTACATGCACAAATAGACAAAGTGACACACAAGATTTTATGGACAATAGTCTCGGGAAAAACCCAATGCGGGAAAACTGGTCTTCTGGTTGCTGGATGGTTTATATTATTAAGTAGTTTTCCTAATACAGCAAATCTAGGCACCACACTGGTTAACCCAACAGAGAAAAAGATAGATCTGCAGCTAACCTACTGTTCTGAAGCCAAAACCTTGACTGATCAACACCGTCAAATGGGATTTACAAGACTTAGCCAAATTTTGGCCCTAGAAACCCTAGCGCTACCCCCAAAGCGCCTGTGTCAGCCTAGATAGCCTCTGCGTTGGCCTGGAGAGGGTTGCGTAACCTCAGAATGGGTGACACAAACCCTACGTTTCCCTTGAAGGGTCTCTGCATAACCCAGATGGGTCCCTTGTTGCCCAGCATTGCCCCAAAAGGGACTACGTAGCACCTGCATAGCTAAAGCTACCTTTGCATTGTGCAGCTGCTGCTCTCTCTGCTACTACTGCCTCTGCTTCTCTGCGCTGCCTCTGGAAGCTGCTTTCTACCTCTTGCTAATTCTAAGCACTGGGATCAGACCATCCCCTTTGCCTAAACTACCTCTCTGTAGCTGAAACACTTCTGAAAATTCTTAGCAAACCCTGGCCTAGAATTTCAGCTTAGTCTCAGTGCTCTGCATCTGTGTGTGTGTTCCAAATGACCCCAAGCCTTTCCTTTATACTTTCTCGTTGGGAAACCAACGACCATGATCAGATCTTGAATCGATGGCTAAGATTAAAAGAAAGCTTGATCCGTGTGACTTCAGACAATTTCATCACATGTTTTAATTTATTACCTTTAATAATTTAATTTTCCTAAGTTAGACTTAGTGTCCACAATTAAAATTATTAATTAATTAATTATCTCCTAACCTGGATGAAATTTCCCAAATCCCTTTCTGGGTCTTGGAGATCTCATGTACTCTAGTACCTCCACATATTTTGGGAGCTAGAGCACATCCGATGCTACCCCAACACTCAAGAAAACTGCAGTTGTATTTTCTTCGATATTTACTTGTAGAACACTGTAAATACCTTGTAGAATTTAACAAGTAGGAGAAGTAATATGAGTTTGCTGTAGTATGAATTCGGGTCATCGAATTTTCAGTGGTGTCATGTACAATTGATGCCCATTCAATCACGGCCATATCGTGTAGTGATGTGATGCCCATATACACTGTAGCGATGCCCATATGAAACACTGTAGCAATGCCCATAACAATGGAGTAATGCATGTTGTGCAGTGATGTGAGTGATGTGATGCCCATATAATGAAGTATTACGAATTATAAGTAATATATATACAAGCCACAAATTGTGTCGCAGGGATATATAGATGAGTGAGCTTCCAGAAACGAAACTGAGATAGCAATATACAGAACTTAGAGCGAGATCCATAACTCAAAAATTTTGCGAGCCATCTGATTTTTCCACAGACCCGAGTCACAGAAGATATCCAAAATAACCTCAGATAGAAGTGTGAAAATTATGTGCCTCTAATGGATGAGTACATATGCCAATAAATATTTGTTTCAATCATGCAAAAGGGCATGTCTTTAGGGCAAGATGACGTGTGCCTATTATGAGGTCGACTTATGGAGGGAGATCTCAATTTCGAATTTGATTCGAATAATATTAAATATGTCTCTAATTATTGTTTTCCCGTGTAGATTAAAACCAAACCAATTTAATAATTTCCTTCATTTAAGTCAAGTTCTTCTTTGACCATTATAAATTCTCTTTTGGGCAGTAGGGTTTTCCTTGAGGAAATTCATCTCGAATCTGCCCAAATTTCAACATTCACAACGTTTTCCATGTATTTTGCCTTTAAAAAGCACTAGGAAAACACTTGGCGGCACAGACAACACTCCTGACATTAGATGACGAAGGGAAGATCATTTTAGAACCAGAAGGAATCCTCACCACCAGGGAAAAGAAATTGCAATCATGAGTAATCAAAGAAGACCTTATTAAGTGGAAGAACCTACTAGTAGAAAAAGCCTCTTGGGAGACAGAAGCGTTTCGTCAACAACACATGTCGTTACGTATGATTTGAGGACAAAGCATCTTTCGAGAGGAAGGCAATGTTATGTGAAAAAATTAAATATGCATAATTATGGTCAAATTAGGGAGAAGGGCACGATCAAAAGATCATCCCCCTTCATGAAAAGGCACCCAAGGCCATATTTAAGCGAAGGGCATTTTGAACAGCAAAGAGTTTCAGGTGGCTGAAGGGCTTTAGATAAGAAGGCAGAAATACTTCCAAAATGCAGACGTTTTGATTTGTAGGCAAGCTCTTGCAATGACATCCGAAGAACTTCCGACAACTGATAGAGAGGCATGGCATCATAGATGATCTTTGGATATAGATGATAGCAAACTCCAGGATATGTAGAGTCCTCCTCAACTTGGTAAGTTTGTATGGTATACATTGCCTCTCTGTGATATATATTGGCACTGTTGCATAGTTAATATACCATCGAAACTCCATATATATATGTGTGTGTGTGTGTGTGTGTGGCATAAGCGAGCTATCCAGATTCCAGTGACAACAAATGGCATCAACCTTTGTGATTTGGTACGTCTGTGACCTTGGAAAGAAATCCTAATGAAGACAGTAATCTTACAGAGAGCAGCATGAATGACTTCCCAAATTTGAGATTCAGTTACAAGTCACCATGATTGAGAATTCGTTGTTTTTAATTCAAGTCAGATTTAAGTCTGGTGCACTTATAGCCATAAATAGTTGGAAGAGGTTTGTTGCATGCTCAGAACTCACTGTTCCTTGCAGCCTTACTTCTCATTGGCACTAGCCAGTAATATACCCTAAGGTTCCTATGAAGAACAAAACTCTATGATGATCCTCTGACTTCAGTACTAAGGAATGTCAGTATCTTCAATCTCAATAGCACCCACCGATCTTTGTTCTCTGAAGCATTAATATACTCAGTAAAAGTAACTTCAGTATAGTTTCCTTTGGTTATCAATGTATCATTGAGGAAGGGTTTGGTCGAACAAGAGATATAGCAGATGCGTGGGCAGATTGTTCTGGCAGTCAGTATTACAGTTGACATCCACTAGCATTTCATCAAAATCAAACTAATCTTCTACAGTGAGGGTTTCAATTGAAGCAGGGTCTCAGCAGTTAAAAGCTTTTCTAGATTACAATATTGAAATTGCAAATATCATAACCCTGCCGAAGTTTTGTCCAACAATAAGCAGATTTTCATCACGTCTGAGCTCTATCTAGCAGCAGTCTCAT
This sequence comes from Pinus albicaulis, assembly GCA_034641835.2. Classification (NCBI taxonomy): domain Eukaryota; kingdom Viridiplantae; phylum Streptophyta; class Pinopsida; order Pinales; family Pinaceae; genus Pinus; species Pinus albicaulis. The sequence goes on from CM076569.1 coordinate 443,058,368, forward strand.
CATTTTCAGGGCTGCTCAACTGCTACAGTAGTCTGGTGGAAGGATGACTTGACTCAAGTATGGTAATAAGAGTTGTTTTTTTATGACAGTATCAGCTCAGATGATAGCTCTGTATCATCAGCTTAAAGTACATTGTTTGCTTGCCACAATAATCTGCTACTACACTGAATCTTTGAAGGAATCTATCACATCTTTAAGTTTAAAATGTGTTGCAGAGATGTAACTTAACATAACTTGATAGGCATTGTTCAGGTTCTCTTTTGTCATTTGGAACAATGCTTTCAAAGGTCAAACACCTTGGCATAATCAGACTTGAAGTCATCAGTTAAAAGGTGACAGAGCAGATCATTCCAAGGCCAATCTCAGAGCAAGTCTCCCGGAGGTAACATCAATATAGCATCTTAAAGATGAGGACAGATTGAATGATAAACTGAAGTATAACTTCAGGAGCAGCCATACAATCCCAGCAGAATTGATGTTCTTGACACATGACAGAAATATCTACAGGAAAAGCAGCATACAATCTTGATGACTATGCTTCGAGCAAGATCATCTTCCTGACATATAGAGGGAACCATGATCAAAGATACAAATGATAATGTATAATTCTCATATAGAATACAAGGATATTTCTCATAAAAAATAAAAAGAAAAAAGAGAGACTTTCATAATGTAGGAAATCACTACAATTGCAATACAATATTCTTTGTAATATTTCTGGGGCATATCTTTCATATATTTCCAATAGTATACGTAGAGTTGAGACATTCCTTGCAGCAATGCTCGCACCGATGAAAAATATTATCTACTTTCACATGGTAGTGAACCATAAAAGCAGGTTTGTTGTCTTTATGGTTTTGGATGTTTCATATTCACTTGCTAAAACTGGTGGAAGCTCATAGGCAGTTCCAGGGTTCTTTCCCCATACATTTCAGATACAGAGTTCTATCCTATCTTGTTGGTTTTACATAGAGAGAGGAGAGTATGCTTCGCTAGCTTCATTTTATTGCATTAAAAAGGATATATTATTAAATAGATTCTTCTTTTTGGCTTCCTGGTTGGAACAAATGCCATATCTATACAGGATTAAATGTCTAACTAAACGTGATTATAGTAGAATACAGTAAAGAATCATTTTGATATTTCGTGTTTTTCTCTAAACTATTATAGTTAAAATAAATTAGACTAGTGAATATTTTCCAACAGCGACTTAGTTTTCTAAGGCTGCTATTATGATTAGAGTCGAGATTCAATAGTACACCAGAGTTTCTTACTTCTGTCGGGTTTGTCTTGCTAATTTCTATTTACATTTGTTTGCTTTGAAGGTGAAACTTCTCGGTTCCTTTTCCTCGATGATTCAAATCTTTTCCACTCTAGTGCCGTTTATGCAGCTACTTTTCATACTGCAACTCTTCCATTCAGGATAGGAAGTTCAGGGCCATCAGCCGCCTCAGAAGTTGCTATTGGCGGGTTGGACATAGAAATGATGATAAGGACTTTGTCACTTCAATCTCGGCAGCAAGTTGTGGCAATTTTGGATGCAGCAATACCTGCTCCCCCTATAGCAGGTTTTTATCTGCATAGAATATTGTGTGATGGAAATTGCTGTAAAAGTTAACAGAATAATTTTAAATTTAAATGCCTAAGCTTTATCCATGTTTCGATTATTCACACAAGTTGTTTGTTTCAGGTGTTCCAAATAGGGGGCTTCTAGGAAGTTTGCATCCATTGACACCCAATGTAGCAGAAGATTCCCCTGATACCAAAGGAGCAGAGAACTTAGTAATTCAGGGGGCTTTACACTCAGGTAAACTAAATTCCATTGGTCCCATTAAAAAATGGTCTTTGTTCATAGTTGAACACTACTTTTAGTAGAAGTTCTAGCAGGTAACTGTGCAGTAGATAATAGATATTATGGTTACAGACAACTGCTATAGAATTAGGAACACTTGAGTCTTTCTGCCCTGCAAAACTGTACGGAGTTTTTAGTGGTAAACCTCTCATTATCATAGTTATCAGTTTTATGAAATTAAAGTATTTCTTGGTCTCAGGGCGAAGAGGGCAAGCTTCTATCTCCGAAGTAAGAGAATCTATCTCTGGTATACAGCAAAGCCACAGAAGGGGATTGTCATTTTGCCACTTGTCTGTATCCCAGTGTCCCCTTCCTATACCATTGCCTTTCCCCCGCATTTTTGGGAATTTCATAGGCCAGCATGGAGAAATATTGGGAAGTCCATTGGCTGGAGCAAATGGACGTGGTTCTCTCGATGTTTTCTCCATTCCCATGGCAACAAGGTTGAGATCTAGCAAAGCAATCCTACCATTCTTGGAGAAGAGGTTACAGGACCTCCAGAGTTTGGGTATTGCAAGGGGTTCTCCTGGAGGTCAATTGCTAGAAGCATGGGGTTTGGAGAAGGCTGATGTTCAGGATTTAGGAGAGTCACTATCAGAAATGGTGCTTTCTTTTGATCCTACAGCACTGGATAGTTCCTCAGATTCAAATTAAGGTTTTTTCTTCATTTGCGTATCACTTCTCTGGATGTCAAATGTAATATTTTACTGAAAAAACTTCTTAAAATTCATATTGCTTTTTAGTAAAGTCACCAAATTTTTTTGAGATTGGGAAGAGTAGTGCTGCATGTCAAAGATAGCATCCACTGCTGCAGTGAGACACTTCATCTTCTTTAAGTCTAATGTTTGATTTTCTCTGGGATGATTAGGTCTTCATAACATGGTCGTACCTGGTAAGGTTGTGAAGAATAATATGCACATTAATCCAGACTATTCTGGTGTCTAAATGACATGCATGTATTGATTTATTTCTATTTGAGTTTCGTCATCTTAATTTGACCTCTTTCGAAAATTAGAATCTGTAAAGGTGACTGAAAAATTCGTTTCCAGTGGAACCTATCAACCATCTTATCAGAATTGTTTGGAACGTCTTTTCCACCCAAAGTTGAAAACTGGACAGGCCAGGAATTGAATCTAGGACCCGTGCCTCGCTGATAGGCTGTTCTACCACTATCTATATGCCTGCTCGTGTTGAAAGAACTCTAATTAAACTCTCAAGTTAATAGACTCTGCTATGTCATCATGTTTTTTTAGTTGAACGAGTATGCCACTACTCATAACATTCTTTTCCCTACAACCAACCATATGAAATCGTTAACATGGAAAACATATTAGCGTTCTCCATCATAGATGTCTTTGATATCTCTTATGGACGATTTTTTTTTTGGGGGGGGTACAATATTGATAATAACTAAGATATTGAGAGATATTGACATTGTGGCTGGGCTATAGGAATGCATTTTGCACAACCACTTGTTACAGGTGGTAGTAGAAAGAGTTATTGTTAACAACTATCCAGCTTAAAGGAGAAAGAGTTGCTAAAAAATAATTCTAGATTAACATACAACGTCTGTGTAATTAATTTTTATAATTTCTATTTAACATGTTAATGTTAATTTATTATAGTCCATTTAATTGCTTGTCAATGGTAATCTATTATACTCTATTTAAATAAATTGCTTCATATTTTATATGAGAGACTTTTTTAATCATATGTTAGTGTATTCAAAGACAAATTGAATTTGCTTCATATTTTATATGAGAGATTTTTTTGATCATATGTTAGTGTAAAGTGTTTTATATGAGAAACATTTTGTATCATATTTTATTTTTGATATGAACATTAATAACTTCGCATTTTTATTGGCATTTTGCATGAAGTTTATTCATCTTTTTTGGCTATTTTGTGTCTAACTTAACATTTATTTGCATGTAAAACTTACATTCACATTTTTTTATTCTCAATAAATATTTTTTTTACAAGTACTCATAATGTATGCTTCTAAAATTTCTGATTTAAATAATTTTCATCACAATTACTCATTTATAATGAATTTTAACATATCTGGGCTTTCAATATTTAATTGATAAAATTATTTTCGTTCCTATTGGAAATTTAAAATTTTATTATATTGTCACCATTTTCCAAAAGTAAATTGTAAACTAACAATACAACAATCACAATTGATGTAATAAATGGTCATTAACAAAATAAAATACTTCACAACTGTCACCATGGAAATAAGCAAAATACACACATGAAACAATAGTATATATAAAAATTTCATTGTAGTAAATCATCAATGGTTTTATAACTATATGAAAGTTCATAAACATTGACATTCTATCTTTAACAAGGCAACATCATTTTCTAAGTAAAAGCATTTAATTTTGACACACACGCTCAATAGTTGCTCTTACTGTTAGAATTAATGGAGATTAGGTATATTGTTACGTAGTTTTGATTTGGTTTTATATTAGACATTCAGTTCCTATTATTCAGGGATCTGTTTTACTATCCCTAACCAAATGTATCTATTTATTGTTGGAGTTTTATGAGAAGCCTAAGCGGGTGCATTTGCTTGTAGGAGCTCCTGGTGATCTGCACTGTGAGCTCCTCTTGTGTTGTTTGCCAATTCATGTCTTCCATGTGCAACTGTTGACTTGGTATCGGAGCTCAGGATCAGAGGCCTGTGTATTTCTATCTCTGCGGTGGTTGTGGCTAAGTCTTTGGGCCAAGAGCTTGTGTGAGGAGCGCTGCTGTTAGCTGCTCCTGGAACACTGCTTTGAAATGGAGCGCTATTCCTGCTGAATTGTGGAGAAGAGGAGCCGTGTTGAAGAGGAGCACTCTAGTGCTGCAAAGGAGCCGTAGAGGAGTCGAACCTGCGTGGGCTGTACGCTAGTTCGCCAAACGCTGCGTCCCTCATACGCTGGTTTGCTGAACGTGACAATAGACGCGCCGGTGCAAAGCAGGTTGGACGTTGTTGGTAGAGTGAGGTGAAGAAGTAACGCAGAGGAGAAAAGGTTGCTCGTGTCTGTGTACTTTTTTTTTATATACTGAGGATCGCTGTGAGTAGCCATGCCTGCTACTTGGAATGGAGCCACACCTTCTGGCATTCTGTTATTAAACAAAGCTTGGTTGCTCAAGTGGATCGGCCTTCTTTTTTAGCCTGGTCAAATCACTGGCTTTCTGTGATAGAGCATAACCAAATTCATGTAATTCTCTTCGCCACTGCTTGTGTGTGAGTCGTAAGGTTGGAGCTGAGGCCGAGAGCCTGCGTGGAGGCCACTACTTGCATGCTTCGAGGGATGCAGTCTCGGATGTGCAAGTTCGGATTTGCAAACTGTTGACAATCTCCTGGGTTCCTCTTCACGTCTATCGCTTTGCTATTGCTTGCCTATCCGCCATTGTTGCTCTCGCCTTTGCATTCATAACAGAGACCCACCTGGACTTCATACAACGTCGACTGATCCTCTTACAAAACGTTTATGGCGATTTGATAATTACGAGCGATGAAGATATAGAAGGTAGAGGGCCTCCATGTTCATGTTCATTGAGTTATAAGGACTATTTTTTCCCGCTTACAGGCTCGCTATTGCCGTTAATGTGCTTGTCTTCCCCATCTTGATCTTCTTTACGAGCGCCCGTGGAGGTGTGTTTATAACTGTGGTTACAACATTCTTTTTTTTTACAGTTTGAGGATCTGGGGTTGATTTTTTTTTTTTAAGTTGCCGAAGTATTTTTTTTTTTTCATCTTCTCTCTTTCCAAGATGAATTCTCAGATGGCAGAAGCTTATTTAAATGAAAGCAACAAGTTGGATGGTTCCAATTACACAAATTGGAAATTTAAGCTCCAGACTTTGCTTGAGGGACAAAATGCTCATAGCATTGCAACTGGCGACGAAGCCAAGCCGACTGCTGCAAATGGTGGATCGAATACAACAATTCAAGATTGGGAGAAAAGGGAGATGAAGGCAAAGGTGCTACTCAAATTATCAGTTAAAGATTGCATCATCCCTCATATTCGGGATTACAAGACAACAAATAGCATCTGGACAGTTCTCAAAGATATGTACGAAATTAAGAACACCAATCGAACCTTGTTCCTCAGGAAGAAGATTCTCTCAATCAAAATGAAAAGAGAATGAGTCTGTTTCTTCATTCATATCTCGGATAAAGGAAGTTAAAGATAAACTATCTGATATCGGTCAAACCGTGGCAAATGATGATCTGTTGACAATTACCATGAACGGCATGACGGATGACTATTAGATGTTTATAACCGGATTGAATGCAAGAGAAAAGCCTCCATGATTTGAAGAGCTTACTGGGATTTTACTACAAGAAGAGGAAAGGAGGTTGTCTCTCAAACCTTAAGATTCAGATCTTGCATTGATAACAAAGTTCAAGCCAAAAGGGAGAGCAATGGCTGATCAGAGGAGGGGCGGCAAGTCAAAAAGGACACCACAAGGTATGAACTCGCATAAACATGACTCGGCTCCTAAATGCTTTTATTGTGGTAAGATAGGCCATATTGCTAAATTTTGCCATAAGAAAAAGGCAAATCTGGAGAGGTACAAGTAGAGAAGACATGCAGGTCATTTGGCTGATGCTGATGTAGATCAGAATCTGGATGTTAGATTGTTTATGGCTGAGGCTGACACTACTTTAGCTACTGAGGAGGATGAATCAAATATTTGGTTCGTAGATTCTGGAGCCTCCTCACATATGTCAGGTAAAAAGCAATGGTTCAGAAATTTTAGAGAATCCAACACTGGAGTAAAAGTATACCTTGGAGATAATAGAGGGTATGAGATCAAGGGACATGGAGATGTCCTTGTTACTTTGCCTGATGGAAAGATTAGGAATATATCTGATGTGTGGTATGTTCCTGGCATTAAGAAGAACCTGATTTCTGTGTAAAAAATTACAGATCATGATCTCAAAGTAGAATTCTTTAAATATCATTGTATTATTAAAGACTTGTTGGATTGGATGAAGCCCATTGCTACAGGTATTCGCATAGTAGGACTCTACAAACTGGATGTGAAGAGTACGCCACAACAAGCCTTGATGTCATCGGATAAGTCTGCTGAAAATTTGTGGCATCAGCGACTTGGGCATATCAATTTCAGTGATCTCCTTCTGTTGCAGGACAAAGGTATGGTAGATGGTCTTCTTGTTTTGAAAAAGTTGCATATTGATTGTGAAGCATGTGCATTCGATAAATAGCATAGAGATGAATTTCCTGCCATTAAAGATAGAAAACAGAGGGATATACTCGAACTTGTAGACACTAACTTATGTGGCCCAATGCAGACAAGATCGTTAGGTGGGGCCTATTATTTTTTAATCTTTGTTGATGACTGTACAAGATTCACATGGGTATATTTTCTTAAACAGAAAAGTCATGCTTTTGAATATTTCAAGCAATTCAGAAACATGATTAAGAAGCAAACAGGAAAGTTCATCAAGATTCTGCGATCAGATCAAGGGGGAGAATTCAAGAAAGGAGTTTTCATCAAATATTGCAACGAGCATGGGATACAGCAACAATTTACAACACCTTACACTCCTCAGCAGAATGGAGTTGCTGAGAGGAAAAACAGAACACTGGTGGAGTGTGCTCGCAGTATGTTAAAAGGTAAGAATCTAACTAATGGTTTTTGGGCAGAAGCTGTTAATACTGCAGTATATTTAAAGAATAGGAGTCCTACTAAAAGTCTTGAGTATAAAACTCCTTTTGAAGCATTGTTTGGCTTCAAGCCCGCAGTAAGTCATCTTAGAGTATTTGGTTGTAAAGCTTTTGCACATGTTCCCAAAGATAACAGGAAGAAGTTAGATTCAAAGGCCATTAAATGTACCTTCATTGGATACTACAGTGAGTATCAGGCTTATAAATTGTTTGACCCTTCTACTCACAAGGTGTTTGTCAGTAGAGATGTAATATTTCATGAACAGGTTGATGATGGAAACCATGTTCAAAACAATGAAGAATGGCATGTACCCTTACTTCCAAAAGAGGATAGTGAAACAGGAATCAGTCAGCAACAGGAACAGAAGCAGGAACAGTAGCAATAACAGGATAATGTGGAAGAAAATGAGTTTAGTCCACAAAGAGAAGAAAGCAGCAGAATAATTGAACCCCCATCACTCAAAAGATCAAGCAGGCCAAAACAATTACCAGCTCGATATAGGGATTGTGTGCTTATGACTGGTATGTTAAACATTGCAGAACCTTCTAATTTTTATGAAGCTAGTAAAAGTCCTGAATGGAAGAAAGCAATGAAAGAGGAATATGAATCAATCATTAAGAAGAATACTTGGGATTTAGTAAAGCTTCATAATGATAAACAACCCATAGGTTGTAGATGGTTATTTAAGTTGAAATTTAGAGTAGATGGGTCTATAGATAAGCATAAAGCAAGGTTGGTGGCAAAGGGGTATTCCCAGATAGAAGGTATTGATTTTGAGGAAACATTTGCCCCTGTTGCAAAATTAAATACCATTAGAATGATTATTGCTTTAGCCACTAAGCATCATTGGAAAATACATCAATTAGATGTTAAATCTGCTTTCTTAAATGGCGATTTAAAAGAAGAAGTATATTTAGTACAGCCTGAGAGGTTCGTTAAGAAGGGAGAAGAACATCTAGTATGTAGATTAAAGAAAGCTTTATATGGTTTAAAGCAAGCTCCTAGATCTTGGTACGAAAAATTTGATTCTTTTTTCCTCATGCATGGTTATGAACGGAGCAAAAATGATCCCAATTTATATACCGTGTTTAATAATGAAGGACAGATAGTGGTGATTTCTTTATATGTAGATGATCTGATAATAACAGGAAGTACAGACAATCTCATTGAAGAAATCAAGCAGCAATTATCACAAAAATTTGAGATGGACCTTGGAGAAATGCAATATTGTTTGGGTCTAGAAGTTTGGAGAGATTCAAGCCAAACTTTCTTATCCCGGGGTAAGTATGCAAAGAGTCTATTGTCTAGGTTTAAGATGGATGAGTGTAAGGCTGCAGTTGTACCTTTACAATAGAACAACAAACTTCAGATGAATGATGGTTCGAAATATGCAGATGCAACATTGTACAGACAATTGGTTAGTCGTCTTATTTATTTGACTACAACAAGACCAAATTTAGCTTATGCAGTGAGTGTTTTGAGTTAGTTTATGACTCAACCCCATGACAATCATTGGCGTGCAGCGAGAGGAGTATTAAGGTATTTGCAAGGAACACCAAACTTTGGTATTTTGTATTCTGACTCATTTGATGTTAAGTTGACAGGTTATACAGACTCTGATTGGGTGGGAAATCTAGATGATAGAAGATCAATTACAGGTTACGCCTTCAACATTGGTTCTGGGGTCATCTCTTGGTGCAGCAAGAAGCATCATACTGTTGCTTTATCCTCAGTAGAAGCAGATTATCAAGCCATGTGTGCAGCAACATGTGAGGCAGTTTGGTTGCGTAGACTTCTCCAATATGCAGGGGAAGAACAGACAGAAGCTACGATTATCAATTGTGACAATCAGAGTTCCATCAAACTGGCTTACAATCCCGTGTTTCATAAAAACACCAAGCACATAGACAATTTCATTTTGTCAGGGAGAAAGTGCAGTCCAAAGAGATTTGTGTCGAGTATTGTAATTCTTGTGATAATATGGCTGATATATTCACTAAGCCTCTGGGAAGACTGAAGTTTGATTTGTTTAGGGATACATTAGGTGTGGTTAATAATCATTTTCTCCATTAAGGGGGAGTGTTAGAATTAATGGAGATTAGGTATATTGTTACGTAGTTTTGATTTGGTTTTATATTAGACATTCAATTCCTATTATTCAGGGATTTGTTTTACTATCCCTAACCAAATGTATCTATTTATTGTTGGAGTTCTATGAGAAGCCTAAGCGAGTGCATTTTCTTGTAGGAGCTCTTGGTGATCTGCACCTGTGAGCTCCTCTTGTGTTGTTTGCCAATTCATGTCTTCCATGTGCAACTATTGACACTTACATATAGCATTCACATAAATATACAGGGTCATAATATGAATACCTTCGCACAAATGAAGGGAAAATATGAAAGCAACCAAACAAATATGTAATGAATCTAACCATGCCTCATCACAAATACATCTAAATATGAGTAGACAATTGCTATTATCTAATGGTATGTTGGTCTTGCTAATAGGCAAGTGTGTTTGGTTAACCAATATTAGACACATGACACAACCTTTCAAAGGGTATGGATATAACATTAACATTAACATATATGATTTATGATTGTTATGGTACTCATCGTTTTCATGTCACTACACTCAGAAATCCTTGAATATTATTTCCACCTTAAAATGTTGAAGGTATCAGGGGCTTGAGTGGTTGAGTGCTTTAAACCTTATATAAGAGGTTTTGTGGTTGACTCATTTGACTAGTTTCCTTTGTTGCATGTGTCACTCAATCTTCCTATGAGACCAGACACCCTACCAATGTTGCTAGGTTTGCATTGGGGATTCATAAATATGAAGTGCTCAAGAGTTTCCTTGTAAAGTTTTCCTTGGAGAACAAATCAATATCATTTGTAAAAAAGAGAAACAAATAGTCACAATTATGTTTGATGTGATTTTTGGAACTAAAGAAAAATCTTTAAGCAATTTTGGCTACAAGCCCTTACCCTAAAAAGCTCACTCATTTAATGGTGAGAAACACCACTTAGGACCCAAGTCTTATTCCACTATCTCACTGATTGGATTGCATGTACCTTGAAAAGCACATTCAATTAGTTTTTAGAAACACCTATCAATACACATGGTATTCCATTTTAACATTGATTGGATTGCAAGTGCAATTTTTTTAATTTAGAGGGCATGGTACAAATGACACAATCTAACAAAGAATAAATGTGCACACCCACAAAAAAGGGTGGCCTTCCAATACCCACAGATCAACATTAGCTCCTTTTCTAAATACCAAGAATCAATATTGGAAGAATGTTTAGTAAAAAAATTTGAGAATTGTGTATGTTAACATGTTTATTATCGAACAAATGGATGTCGATTTTGAAACGAAGTCATACCCTTGACTCTTGTATGTAGGTTCTTAACCAACCAAAATACCAAATCGAGGTGTCTACCAAGGTGGTCATGTGTTAGTAGGCTTTCAACCTTCCAATTCTTGTAGTTGATATTTATCAATGCATCAAACACTAAAAAGTGGGCAAGAATTGAATTTATACATTATTCTTATTGATATGGTTCCTTAACCAAAATGCATGATCAAAGCATCTAGCTAGGTACCAAGTGTGAAAGTTTTTGAATGTACACAACAGAAATCCTACTACAATAAATCTGATTTACTTCTCCTACTTGTTTATTTAACTTAGCAAGTTATTTTTTGAATAATTCATGAAAACATCGAAGTAAACACACTACATCCTACACAATTATACAGATCAAGTAATGAAGAATAAACAATCATTCAAACAAAGGACACATAAATTTTTCAGACAGATGTCCTCGGAAAAACCCAATGTGGAAAAACTGGTGCAGCAGCTCTTAAGGGTTTTATTATTAAGCAGATTTCTGAATACAATCTAGGGTGCCAAAATCTGGCTCACCCAACAGAGAAAATCCTCGACATAAGTACCTTTATTCGAAGACAGATGTTATGGCAGATCCAGCAACTAGATGATCAAACCCCACAGGTGACTGCATACTCTCCAGTGATGTGAAACGATGGCTGCAGCAAGCTCTACGCTGAGACTGCATCACCTCTCCTAGTGGCTGTGTCACCCTCTCTGTCGACCTTCCCAACTCAGAAATCGATCTGCTGGATAGTTGCTCGATCTGCCCCACATAAACCCCAGCGCAACTCTTTGAGTGACTGTGTCACCCTCTCTGGCTTTGCGTCCCCTCTGTGTGAGCCCTGCTAGCTATGTGTCACCCCTCTTGGATCTGTGTTGTCTCTCCTAGCGTTGATGTGCCTCTATGCTATTTTATTCTTGGCCTTGGATGAAAATCCTGTTGCTGGAATGCCCCTCACTGCACTGCAAGCTCACTTCGAAATTCTCAGCAAATTGCGCCCAGAATTTCAACTTAGCTCAAGTGTCGCTCGTTGTGTGTCTGTTCTCCAACTGAGCCTTGAACCTTTCTTTATAATTTTCTCATTGACGAATCAATGGTTGTGATCTAATCTCCAATCGATGGCTAAGATTAAATTAGACTTGATCTTCGTCACTTAGAACATTCTCACCCACATGTTAAATTAATTCACTTTAATTATTTAAATTCCCTAAGTTTTAACTTATGTTCCATTTAAAATAATTAATTATTTGAATAACTTAAGCTACATATGGAATCTCTCCAAATGATTTATGGGTCTTGGAGATCTCATGTGTCGTAGCTCCTCCACAAAGTTTCGAAGCTAGAGCAGATCTGATGCTACCCAAAAAATCAACACTCCCTCTTAGCGAGGAATGTACTCTAGCAATATTTCAACCAAGAAGCATTACTCTGATCCACGACATCGGTCCCTTGCGCTATTGATGCTCGGCTACTACCCCTCATCCACTGCGCTGCTGCCTTCTGTACTACTACCCATGACTCTGCCACAGTCACTACCTCATTTGTACTGCAGCTCCCTCTCAAATGTTGGATCATGTTGCCCATAACACTGCAATTGCTAACTGTTGCACTGCAACTCAGTTGTTGAGAGTTAAGCAATTGAAAACATCACCCAAAATGTTGACATACAAGTTAGTCTAGATGCACTTTGATATTGAAGCACCCTCTGTTGCTAATCTGCGTTGACCCTCTAAAGCTCTGTGATGTTGAAGTCCATCAACCTCTACGTTGCTACTGCCTCTGCCCTGTGCTGCTCCAGTCTTCAGCGTCCTAGCACTGCCAATGTTGCTCCATCATCCTTCGCACCAACTGACTCCATTCTGTTAAGATTTTGTGTATTTGGGGTAGCATCAGTTGTGCTCTAGCTCCCAAATTTTGTGGAGGTACTAGAGTACACTGGATCTACAAGACCCAGAAATGGAATTGGGAAATTTCATCTGGTTTAGGAGATATTAAATTAATTAATTATTTTAATGTATTTCCTAAGTTAAAACTTAGGGAACTTAAATAATTAAAGTGATCAAGCTTTCTTTTAATCTTAGCCATTGATTCAAGATCTGATCATGGCCGTTGATTTGTCAACGAGAAAAGTATAAATTAAAGGCTTGGGGTCATTTGTAAAGATACACAAAGGCAGAGCACTGAAGCTAAGTTGAGATTCTAGGGCAGGGTTTGCTAAGAATACTCAGAAGTGTTTCAGCTACAAAGAGGGGAATTTAGGCCAAGGGGATGATCTGATCCCGGGGTCTAGAATACACAAGTGGTAGAGATCAGCTCAAGGACAGCGCAGAAGAGGAGAGCAGTAGCAGCAGCAAGGACAGCGTGATTTTTAGCAGGAAACCCTCACAGGGTTACACAGAGACCCTTAGGGGCAGCGTAGTGACTACGTTACCTAGTCTGGGTAATGCATTCTCTTTCGGAGCAGAGCTGAGGGTTGGAGGAGCTTCAGAGGCTGACATAGAGGCTTTTAGGGGCAGCGCTGGGGTTTCTAGGCCCTAATCTTGGTTGAGTTCTGTAAATCTCGTTCGAGGGTATGGATCAGTCATTATTTTGGCGCTAGATCAGCCAGTGAGCTGTAGATCTAATGTATTCTCTGTCGGGTTTTCCAGATCTGGAACTCAGATTTGTGTATTTAGAAAAATCCTTAATAATAAAACCCTCCAGCAACCAGAGATCGATTTTCCTGCATTGGGTTTTTCCGAGGACTATTTGTCTAGAAATAACTGTGTCACTTTGTCAATGTGTGCATGAACTTGTTCTAGATCTGGATTGGTGGAGATTTGTTATTTGTTTTGCTTTGATTTTAACTTGAACTTATTCAGTTAATAAATTGTCTAAGTAGGAGCATAACCAGATTAACAGTAATAATTTCTGCATAAAGTGTAAAGATTCAGAAATTTCCACATGGTATCAGAGCAATTGCTGATCTAGGATGGTCACCAGCAAGAGATTGAGAGTTCTAGCTGCAGGAAGCAGTCGAAAAAGCAGCAGAAACACAGATCTGAAGGGACAACGTAGTTTTCAGAGACATATTCATGCAGAGGGAAGGGTGACGTTGTCTAGCACTGTCTCCTAGCAAGCCCACGCAATTACTGCGCAGAGGCAGCTCAAAAACAACGTTGGATTGGTCTGAAGCCATCCAGTGTCATTCAGATCTGAATTTGTTATATCTAGGAAATACTGCAAAAAAGCTGCAGAAATTCAGAGGAGCTGGTGGAGTTAAATTTCTGAAGTTTTCAAATTTTTAGCCGTAGCACAAGTGACAAAGAGCGGGAGGAGATCAACTTCTCAGAGAAGTTTCTAGCCAAAGGAAAGTTGCAGTTTGATTAGAGGATCAAAGAAGAATTTGAATAATAGTTGATTTGGTAGATTTCCAAGGAGAGAAATCAGCTGTCAGAGGGAGCATAAGGTGCATGTTTCACCAAGGAACTTAGATCCATTTCTTTAGCAAAGAGAAAAGGAAGTTCAGATAAATTTTGAGCAGATGGCTCCTCATGGACTGCATGATCAGGATAGGTTGGATGGCCTCTCCAACTTTTTGGTTTGAAAGGCAAGGATCCTGATTGTCCTTGAGGCATATAATCTTAGAGACCACACAGAGCAAACTCTGGCCACATCGATAGATCTGGATCTCCTTCGGAAGCATAAGGAGGTTGTTGGGCATGCCAAGCAGCTAATTATTGATGGTATCAAGGACCATATTGTACCACACGTAGTTGAGAAGAAGACAGCTAACGAGATGTGGAAGCCCTTGACTTTCCTATATGAGGGAAAATCAGTCCAAAGAAAAATGTTGTTGGAGAATCAAATCAAGTCATGCATGATGACCAAGGGAGAAGACATGGAGCATTTTCTCTTCAGATTGCAATGAATCAGAGATCAGCTGACTGCAACGGGTGCAACGGTGGATGATGATGTGATAGTCAAGACTGTCGTCAATGCAGTCACAGATGAGTGGGAAACCTTTGTCCAAAGTATCTTGGGCAGAGCGGACCTCCTAGATTGGGACAGCTTGTGGTCAATTCTGCGTCAAGAAGAACTCCGCAGGTTCACCAAAGTGAAGAAGGAAGATGAGGAAGATGCAGCCTTGGCATCAAAGAAGCAGCCAAAGAAGAAGAGGGATCTTTCCAAGATCAAGTGTTTCTAGTGTGGTGAAATGGGACATTTTGCTAGCAATTGTCCTGAGAAGAAAAGGGACAAGGAAGCATCTTCTTCCAAAGCAACAGTGGGAGATGATGGGTCAGGAGATGATGCATCCATGAGTGCTCATGAACCACGAAGGTGGGGTGACATGGACATGTAGAGGAGCTACATGGAAGACAGGCGGGATCCTTGAGCAGCTCATCTCTTGGATCACAAGTGAGCTACGGCAGCCTTAAGACAGTAGCAGGACAAGTGGAGCAGGGGGTGCATAGATCACAGATAAAGCAGAGGTAGATCTGAAGACTGGAAGGAGCAACGCAAAGCAAGGCAGAAGTAGCGTAGAAACAGTAGCAGCGCAGAGGCTGATGTGACTTCAGCAGCGCAGAGCAGTGTTGCTTACGTAGTGCAGAGCTGCTACAGTGCAGAAGGCTTCAGAGGGACAACGCATTGCAGCATCAGCGTGATAGATTTTAGGACAAGAGGCTGATGTGACTTCAGTAGTGCCGTGGGAGTTTGATTAAGAAGGAAAATTTGTAGTTGTGCATCGTTCTTTAGATGCCAGCATAGATCTATAGCCTATGGAGCTTCAGTGATGAGGATGCAGCCCATTTGACTTGTCTGTCAAATATTTGGACAAATTATTCAGTGGTTTCTCTCAATAACTGAAGTTGCAGTGCTATGAACAGCACAGATGCAGCATATTGAGAGGGAGTTGTAGTACAGAGGTTGCAGTGGCAGTGAAAAAGTCATGGGCAGCAGTACAGAATGGTAGCAGCAGTGCAGAGTTGAGTGGCAGCAGGCCAAGCTTCAGCAGCACAGAACCAGTACCCAAAATCATGTAATGCATAAGTGTGATGTATTGCTAGAGCACACCCTTGATGCTAAGAGGGAGTGTTGAGATTTTGTGTATTTGGGGTAGCGTCAGTTGTGTTCTAGCTCCCAAATTTTGTGGAGGTACTAGAGTACACTGGATCTACAAGACCTAGAAATGGAATTGGGAAATTTTATCTGGTTTAGGAGATATTAAATTAATTAATTATTTTAATGTATTTCCTAAGTTAAAACTTAGGGAACTTAAATAATTAAAGTGAATTTAATTAAACATGTGATGAAATTGTCTTAAGTCACACGGATTAAGCTTTCTTTTAATCTTAGCCATTGATTCAAGATCTAATCATGGCCGTTGGTTTCCCAACGAGAAAAGTATAAAGGAAAGGCTTGGGGTCATTTGTAAAGACACACAGAGGCAGAGCACTGAAGCTAAGCTGAGATTCTAGGGCAGGGTGTGCTAAGAATACTCAGAAGTGTTTTAGCTGCAGAGAGGGGAATTTAGGCCAAGGGGATGATCTGATCCCGGAGTCTAGAATATAGAAGAGGCAGAGAAGAGATCAGCTCAAGGACAGCACAGAGGAAGGCAGCAACAGCAGCAGCAACAAGGACAACGCAATTTTCAGTAAACCCTTCTAGGGTTTGTTGAATCCTTAGTTAAACTAAGGGCGGGGGGGTTGAATCAGTTTAACACATTCATGAACAATTAAACTAACCTTTAAAACTTATTTAAAACTTAGTTTCATGATCAACTTTATATGTGAGCAATCTTCATATGTGAACAGCAAGTATTAAGGTAATGTGACAACAGACTTAATATGAGAGCAACGAGTATTAAGCAAATTGGATAAACCATATCAACACATAAACATCACACACAGAGACAGCAGATATAATTGGAAACCCATAAAGGGAGAAAACCACATCTTATTATTGTTGTGATGCAAAGGCAAGATCCAACTCCCTTTCACCACTGATTTTCTGTAGGCACCAACCTACAGGAGGCTCCAACCTCAATTCTGCAAGCTACAACTTGCAAGGAAGCTCCAACTCCCATCAATTTTCTACATGCATCAATCTACAGGAGGCTCCAACCTCAGTTAGCTACAACTGACATCTATCAAGCTACAACTTGATAGGGAAGCTCCAACTTCCTCACTCTCTCAAAAGAAAAACACTTGCTGATTTACCTTGGATATCAGCTCTGTTTTGTACCTTCTTCATTGTTGTCCTCCAGCTTTCTTATCTGTCTTAAATCATCTCTAACTTTTCACAGCATCTCGTTCTGCTCCTCCTTCTTATCTTCTCTGCCTCAATTCTGAATTCTCTAGCCTCTCTATGCATATCAATGTGATATCCTTTATATAGTTTGCCTCATGACTGTTTGTATTCCATAGGGATTCAAAGTGAATAGCCCTGACTCTTTTCCTTCTGCCTTCTCATTTCTTTGTCCAGCTCATTCAGAAAGAATATAGCAATTTGTACAAATTTTAGTTTTACAGTGGAGTTTTGTATTCCTATAGAGACTTGCCAATGCATCACAAACAATATAAACCAATTAAAACATTTACATTCAGTTACAATATAGATTTCAAATCAACCCATTCGGCGTTTGGATCACTGCATGTTTGTCTTTTTGGCTGCTGTCTCTGTCCTTTTCAGTTTCTGTATGCTCTGCCATTCACTGTAGTTGTGTAACTGTTTTGCATATTCCCCTGTTTTCCGTGTATGTGCACTTTATAGAATTATGAACGTGTTTGGATTTTGGATTAACCTCAAGTTGTAATCTGGCCCGACAACATATGTTATATCCAATATAATCTTCGCCCTTAGTTAAAACAACCCAGATTTTTAATCTATTATGCAGAGGCTCCTTTTAACATAGAAAACACCCTTTCAGGCCCACTAGCCGAGCTTTTCTTATTCTCCGATGCGATGAGCCTCCTCCAAAGATTGCTGATTGCGATTACTCCTCTTGCAATGGTTCCTATGCGATTGATCACAATCGCAAACTTCATTAACATGTTCTACTGTTCTGCCTTTACTCCGATGTGATTGATGCCTTTGCGATGGTTCTGATGCGATTAATCGCAATTGCAACTTTCAATGGTATGTGCCACTGCTCTGTTTTACTCTGATGCATGGTTCACTGTTCACAGATATATATATATATATATATATATATATATATTGTTTCATATATATATTTGTCGCTTTACTTTCCTTTTACTCTTCAGCTTTGGTTAATAACTCGGAGCAAACATATATTAACCTTTTCTTTTGTATGGAGCCCACATTACAGCTATACTCCGCCTCATTTATTTTCCAATCGCAATTGCAACATTCAGAGTACTCTTGTGCCTACGGTCATTTGATTTTCGCCGATGCGATTCGTGACAGTCCCACCATGTAATCAAGCGACTCATATATCTGTCGTCCATCCTTCAGCAAATCCGACGGCTGTCATTCGATCGCTCAATCGCAATCGCAATTTTCAATTTGTTCGTCTCTCTGCGTCTCTCGTTCTCCACCGATGCGATGGTTCACTGTGGCCCCACTACGCATATACAATGCTCTTTCAAACTCTATCAACAACATTAGGTTTAAGTTCGAATATCAACATAATTGATATGGCCCCACAGTGTATTAATCTTTGGTTTAAGTTCATTGGTCGACTTTATTAAACCAACACACTGATGCATATATCAACAGGGACTTTTGGGCCCACAACTCTATTCACCTACATATTAAATTATATTAGACTTTGGGCTTAATACTACTTCCTTCCTCCACATATATATCGTCGATTGAAGGATTTCCTCAGATACAACATTTGTGCTCTTCAACATAACATATATATATATATATATATATATATATATATATATATATATATATATATATATATATATATATATATATACCCTATAGTCCAATCGCAGAAGCGGTTGCCACAAATCAACTCGTAATTTTCATTCCTTACTTTGGCTTTTAGATTAACATGTAATGTTGACTTCAGCACCTGCCACACTGTATATAAACGTCCTTAATATATACTTTCAAAATAAAGTAATAATATAAATTTTTTTATATTTAAACTTATACGACAAAAGACCTTTCAAACATTATAACACGACTTGAATTGAAACAAACCTTCGGGCCCACAATGCATTATAACATACCTTCCACCCGTTTATTAACTGTTATAACACACACAATACACCGAACTTCACATAATATTCGGCCCCGCAGCAATGAGTGTAGGTCCCACAGCATGTTTTACATCCAACGGCTATAAACTTGTCGCGCTACAAACCTCAATTGGATTGTTATTCGACGATCCTCGCGCAATATCGCACAAATTAGATGCACGGTACATAATTCTCCAAAATCGCGCGATGGAAATGGTTTTGGAAAACCAATTTAGGACAGGTGGTGAGCGGCGACCCTAATTGTGTTTTTTCCCCAAAAAAATTTTACCACTTTTAAAAAACGTGAATACCACGGTTTCATGTTTCAAAAACGCTTTTACTGTTCATTACTTTATGGTTCTGCTCCTTTCCGGCTCAAGGTTCCGTCCAGCTCTTCAACGTTTTATTATCATTAAACTCTGCTTCTTAACTACAGGTTCTTTTGATTCGGGCTTCATGTAAGATAAAACACACCATCGCATCTATTTAAGGTTTCGTTATGAAACCGCGCCATTGCTTCCATAACTACAAATAGAGGTGAAACAACCCCTCGTCATTCACCTTGGCACTTCCAGTTTAAACACAATACACACAGAAATCAACCAACCACTTGTGCTTGCAAGGCCATTCATACAGAAATCAACCAACCATTGTTTCCTACACAACCACTGTTTTAGAGTGATCGTTGTTCTGCATTCAGTTACTGTGCATGACAGTTCATAGGCAGTGCATGTCAGTAAATTCTCTTTATATTCTATGTTTCTCTGTATTCTTTGCTTCCTGGGCTGCTTCTTTTTGCTGCCCTGTTTCTTCAAATGGCCCTGTTCACAGCTGCTCGACCCTCTACATCCTCTTCAAGTCTCTGCTGCCTCTCTGCTACCTCTCTATATCTTTGCTGCCTCTTTTGCTATCTCTCTTTGCCTTTCTTCATATCTAATGTTCTATGTTGTCTCATTTGCCATCAATGACAACATTTCCAACAGTCTCCCCCTTTGGCATTGATGGCAACACACTTCCTCTTCTTGCCTTTTAGAAGACCCTTTCTTATGCTACTTGCTTTTCCTCCCCCTTTGACATCAATGGCAAAGGGTTGCACATTTCCTAGTGTGCTTTCCAAATCTTGTTCATAATATTCTGATCTTGAGGACCTGTTCCATGCTCTGCTCACTTGCTCTGGTTCTTTTGTGACAATATTTGGTGACTGATCTCCCCCTGGAATGATGTTTTCTTTTCTGATCTCCTCCTGGAATGATGCTTTCTTTTCATGTCAGAGAATAGCCTCTGCTGACACTACCCCTAGTTTGTCTCTTAGATATTCGAATGGTTCTTTAGCAAGAGGTTTTTTGAATATGTCTGTTGCTTGTTCTTTTGTTGGTACATATTCCAGCTTCACTATATTTTGTGCTACCTGTTCTCTGAGGAAATGGTACTTGATTGGGATGTGTTTAGTTTTTGAATGAAGTACATGATTTTTTGATATACATATTGCACTTGTATTGTCACATTTGATAGAAATAGGTTCATCAATGCTTACCTTCATGTCTTGGAGGGTTTGTTTCATCCACATGACTTGTGTGCAACATTTTGCTGCTGCTATGTATTCTGCTTCTGCTGTAGATAAAGAGATAGATGTTTTTTTTTTGCTTAGCCATGCCACCAGAGTTTTTCCCAAATAGAATGCACCTCCACTTGTGCTTTTCCTGTCATCCACACAGCTGGCCCAATCTACATCTGTATATGTTGTCAAAGTGAAACTCTTGCCTTTTCGATACCATAGCCCATACTGTGCAGTTCCTTGTAGATATCTGAATATTCTTTTGACTGCTAGGAAGTGATTTTGTTTTGGTGCTGCTTGATATATTGCCACAAGTCCTACTGCCAACATATTGTCTGGTCTAGAAGTTGTTAGATATAGCAGACTTCCTATCATGGATCTGTAATGTCTTTGATCTATCTCTGCAGATCCATCATCAGCACATAGCTTGCATCCAGTGATCATGAGAGTTGACACAGGTTTGCAGTCATCCATTTTGAACTTTTTCAACATTTCTCTTTAGTATTTTTCTTGTGAGATGAATGTACCTGTGTTCTTTCGCTGAATTTGAAGTCCTAAGTAGAAGGTGAGCTCTCCAATCATAGACATCTCAAACTTTGATTTCATTTCTTCAGCAAATCCTTTTGCTAACTCATCTTTGTTGCTTCCAAACATGGTGTCATCTACATACACTACTACAATATGGAGTTCATTTTCATTGGCCTTTATGTATAAATTGTTGTCTACTCCTCCTCTTTTAAAGCCTTGTTTTTGCAAGTGTTTTTCCAGCCTTGAGTACCATGCATGAGGAGCTTGTTTCAGCCCATATAGGGCTTTCTTTAATCTGCACACATAGTCTTGTTTATCTATTAATGAGAATCCTGCAAGTTGTTCCATGTAGACTTCTTCTTCTAGATTTCCATTCAGGAAGGCAGATTTCACATCCATTTGATATACCTTGAAGTCATGGTAGCATGCAAAGGCCAAAAACATTCTGATAGCTTCCATTCTGGCTACAGGGGCATATGTTTCATCATAATCAAGACCTTCAATTTGTGAATATCCCTTGCATACAAGTCTGGCTTTATTTCTGATTACCTGTCCTTGTTCATTCATCTTATTCTTGAATACCCATTTTGAGCCTATGACATTTTTCCCTGTGGGCCTTGGAATTAAATCCCATGTATTATTCTTCTTAATCTGGTCTAGTTCTTCATTCATAGCTTTCACCCAAAATTTATCTTTGCTGGCTTCTTCAAACTTCTTTGGTTCTATTTGAGATAACATAGCCAGGTATACCTCTTCTGTTTGTTCAACTAGCTGTCTTCTTGTCTGGACTCCTACACTCTTGTCCCTAATGATTTGATCTTCTGGATGGTTGTTTTGAGTGTATCTTGAGGAACCTTTTGAGTTTAACTCAATATCTTCTATTGTCTTGCTTAATTCATCATCATCTTGGTTCTCTTCTTCATGATCTTCTGGAGGATTGCTGCAACCTGTACTTCTTGTATTGTTTGGTAGTTCTTCATCAAATCTTACATCAATGCTTTACACAATTTTGCGAAGTGTTTTGTTGTAGCACCTGTAACTCTTACTCTTGGATGCATATCCTAAAAATATTCCTTCATCTGCTCTTGCATCAAACTTCCCCAGATTTTCATCATTATTCTTTATGAAACACTTGCTTCCAAAGACTCTAAAGTGATTGATTGATGTTGGTTTACCATGCCATAGTTCATAAGGAGTCTTGTCACTGTTTGGTCTTAAATGAGCTTTGTTAAGAATATGCATAGCTGTGTGTACTGCTTCTGCCCAGAAGGTTTGGGGAATGTTGCTTTCTTGCATCATGGCTCTGGCAATCTGTTGTACATACCTGTTTTGTCTCTCTGCCAATCCATTCTGTTGAGGTGTCCCTGCAATAGTAAACTGTTGTTTTATCCCATGTTCATTGCATAGGTCTGCAAAATCATAGTCTGTGAATTCACCTCCTCTGTCTGATCTGATGCACTTTAGCTTGCATCTTGTTTGATTTTCTGCCAATGCCTTGAATATCTTGAATTTTTCAAGTGCTTCCGATTTATATTTGAGAAATGCAACCCATGTCATTCTGGAGAAATCATCTATTATCAGCATGAAATAGGATTCTCCACTTGGTATTTTAGTTCTTGAAGGTCCACACAGGTCCATGTGTACAAGCTGAAGTGGTCTACTTGTTGATAGCTCATATTTGGTCTTAAAGGATGTGCGGGTCTGTTTGTCCAATTGGCAAGATTTACATATGGTATTTCAAGGCTTCTTTGTTGCTGGCATATCTTTGACTGCTTTCTTCTTGCTCAGACTAATGATATGGTCGAAGTTAAGATGTCCCAATATTCTATTCCATAACCATGACTCCTCAAGTTTGCTAAGGTGGCATGCTTCACTCTCTTCTTTCACTATGTAGACATTACTCTATGTTCGAACACCTTTGATCAGGGTCTTTCCTGTGGTGCTTGATCTTACTTCACAGTCTTGTGCTCTAAAAAGAACTTCACATCCTTTATCACACATTTGACTGATACTCAGCAAATTTTCTTTCAGCCCATCCACAAATAGTACATCTTGGGCCTTTCCTTTGCCATTATCCAGACTGACTGAGCCTTTTCCTTTGATTTTCTCTGCTTTATCATTGCGAAAAGTAACATTTCTAGATTTATTTTCATCAAAGCTTATAAACTTGCTTCTATCTCTAGTCATATGCTTTGAGCAACCACTGTCCAAATACCATTGGCTTTTTAGGTCTTGAGCTGTTAGAGCTAGGTCACATTTATTCACCTTCTTTTTCCACTGCATGCATTCTTTTGTTTGGTACCTTTTCTGAGATGATGGACCACATTCTCTGAGAGGACATTTGGAAGACATATGTCAATTTTATTGCATACACAGCATTTGATCATATTTTTAGCATAATCATGAGTACAAGTAAACTCTCCATGATTCATGAACCTCCTTGAGGTTTTGAACATTAGTCTTTGTCCATATGTTCTGCATTATATGATTTTATGGCCAAATTTCTTACAGTAAAAACAATTTTCATATCTGATGAAGGGTTGTCTTCTCCATTTGTTTGCTTGAGGTAATATTTTCATTGTTTGCATCCTTTGTTGGTTTGAATTAATTCTCCTTGTTTGACAGTATGCAACAATATGTCCCAGTTTGTGGCAGGCATAACAGGTGGCATTTTTCATAGGGGAGAAGAATCTCCTTTGATGGCTTCCAAATTTGACATATTCAGGAGTATATGAGCCTTTTTCAATTGACTGCTTATTTATTTCATTCTTTGTCATTTGAGGTTCCTTCTAGTTTCTGTCTACTTCATTGTAGGTTTCTTCTTCTGTAGGAACCTTCTGAGCTGCTTTATTATCCTCATCTGCTTTTACAAAGATGATATTTTTGTTTTCCTTTTCTTTGCCTTTGCTTGATTCTCCTTCATAGCCTATCCCAGTTTTTATCAGAGGATATCTTTGAGCATCTAGAATTTCATTCAACTTATCAGAGCTTGTCATTTGAGAAGTATTTATTAACACTTTCCTTTGGGTGTTTTCTAATTTCTTCCTCAAGCATACTACTTCTTCTTCCAATTTCTCTTGTTCCTGAATTTTATCCTTAATTTGCTTAAGTAAAATGTCTTCTACCTTCTTGGTTTCTTCAAGCTCTACTTTCAACTGAATGAGGACTTCTGAATTTTGTTCTTCTCTTACATATTTGAGGAGAATGTCTTTCTGTTTTCTGCACTTCAGCTTGAGTCTATCAATTTCCTCCAGAGAACTTCTTAGCTCCCCCTCAAGGTCAACTTCACCCTCTTCCTCATCTTCTAGAAGGAATACTTCAAGCTCTTCTATAGCCATCAATATAAATTCATAGGTTCCTTCTTCACTTGAGGGTTCATCTGAGTCTTCAAATGCACTGCTGTCTTGTTGAGCATAGAAATATTTTCTATTGAATCTCTTTCCTTTCTACTAGTTCTTTGATATGGTTTTCTCTGATTCTTGAGTCTGATTCTTTGTTTTCTTATGAGGACACTTAGCAGCATAGTGTCCAACTCTTCCACAGTTAAAGCATTTAAATGGAAGTTTACCTTTATATTTACCTGAGCCTCTATCCAATTTCCTGACAAATTTTGCCTCTTCTTCATCAGAGCAAGAGCATATATCTTCCTTTTCTTCTTTCTTCTTCTCTATCTTAAAGGTTGCCTCCCTCACATTTGACTTCCTCTGTGGCAGTCTCATCTCATAGGCTGTTAGATTTCCAACTAACTAGTTCATGGTCAAGGTTTTCCAATCAACGGTTTCTTCTATGGTAGAAACCTTGGGGTTAAAGATGGATGGAAGAGATCTCATAATCTTTTGAACAATTACAACTTCTTTTATGGTTTCTCCTAGAGCTTTCATGTTATTCACAATTTCTGCAACCCTTAAAAAGAAGCTGACAATGTCTTCATCATCATTCATTTTTATATTTTCAAACTGGGCTCTATAGACTTGAAGTTTGGCTGTCTTCACCTTTTCGTCTCCCTCATGGATGTTCTCTAGTGTATCCCACATTTCTTTGGCAGCCTTGCTGTGCATTACTTTAATAAATTTTGCCTCACACAGTCCATTTAAGATTTCATTCATGGCCTTTGCATTAGCTACAAAATCTTGTTTGGCTTCTTTCTCTAAGTCAGTCGCCTTTGGGGAATATCTAAATTCCACAGCAGCCCAAACTTTTATTCCTAGAGACATTATGTATGCTCTCATTTTGATTTTCCAGAAGGCATAATTTGCATCGGTGAAAAAAGGGGCTTTATTGGTTGAGCATCCTTCTTGACTAGCCATCCTGGGGACCTAGGATCTCCTTTCAGTTGTTAGACTGATACAAAAGGAACCGGCTCTGATACCAATTGTTGAACCCTTAGTTAAACTGAGAGGGGGGGAGTGAATCAGTTTAACACATTCATGAACAATTAAACTGACCTTTAAAACTTATTTAAAACTTAATTTCATGATCAACTTTATATGTGAGCAATCTTCATATGTGAATAGCAAGTATTAAGGTAATGTGACAACAGACTTAATATGAAAGCAACAAGTATTAAGCAGATTGGATAAACCATATCAACACATAAACATCACACACAGAGACAACAGATATAAGTGGAAACCCATAAAGGGAGAAAACCACATCTTATTATTGTTGTGATGCAAAGGCAAGCTCCAACTCTTTCTTGCTTGATTTTTTACGCTGGCTGCCAACCTCGAGGCTAAATCTCAAGTGCAAGCTAAGGCAAACGAAGGCTCCAACTCCCATCAATTTTCTCTGGGCACCAACCTACGGAGAGCAAACCTCAAATTCATTCTATTTGACATCTATCAAGCTACAACTTGATAGGGAAGCTCCAACTTCCTCACTCTCTCAAAAGAAAAACACTTGCTGATTTACCTTGGATATCAGCTCTGTTTTGTACCTTCTTCATTGTTGTCCTCCAGCTTTCTTATCTGTCTTAAATCATCTCTAACTTTTCACAGCATCTCGTTCTGCTCCTCCTTCTTATCTTCTCTGCCTCAATTCTGAATTCTCTAGCCTCTCTATGCATATCAATGTGATATCCTTTATATAGTTTGCCTCATGACTGTTTGTATTCCATAGGGATTCAAAGTGAATAGCCCTGACTCTTTTCCTTCTGCCTTCTCATTTCTTTGTCCAGCTCATTCAGAAAGAATATAGCAATTTGTACAAATTTTAGTTTTACAGTGGAGTTTTGTATTCCTATAGAGACTTGCCAATGCATCACAAACAATATAAACCAATTAAAACATTTACATTCAGTTACAATATAGATTTCAAATCAACCCATTCGGCGTTTGGATCACTGCATGTTTGTCTTTTTGGCTGCTGTCTCTGTCCTTTTCAGTTTCTGTATGCTCTGCCATTCACTGTAGTTGTGTAACTGTTTTGCATATTCCCCTGTTTTCCGTGTATGTGCACTTTATAGAATTATGAACGTGTTTGGATTTTGGATTAACCTCAAGTTGTAATCTGGCCCGACAACATATGTTATATCCAATATAATCTTCGCCCTTAGTTAAAACAACCCAGATTTTTAATCTATTATGCAGAGGCTCCTTTTAACATAGAAAACACCCTTTCAGGCCCACTAGCCGAGCTTTTCTTATTCTCCGATGCGATGAGCCTCCTCCAAAGATTGCTGATTGCGATTACTCCTCTTGCAATGGTTCCTATGCGATTGATCACAATCGCAAACTTCATTAACATGTTCTACTGTTCTGCCTTTACTCCGATGTGATTGATGCCTTTGCGATGGTTCTGATGCGATTAATCGCAATTGCAACTTTCAATGGTATGTGCCACTGCTCTGTTTTACTCTGATGCATGGTTCACTGTTCACAGATATATATATATATATATATATATATATATATTGTTTCATATATATATTTGTCGCTTTACTTTCCTTTTACTCTTCAGCTTTGGTTAATAACTCGGAGCAAACATATATTAACCTTTTCTTTTGTATGGAGCCCACATTACAGCTATACTCCGCCTCATTTATTTTCCAATCGCAATTGCAACATTCAGAGTACTCTTGTGCCTACGGTCATTTGATTTTCGCCGATGCGATTCGTGACAGTCCCACCATGTAATCAAGCGACTCATATATCTGTCGTCCATCCTTCAGCAAATCCGACGGCTGTCATTCGATCGCTCAATCGCAATCACAATTTTCAATTTGTTCCTCTCTCTGTGTCTCTCATTCTCCGTCGATGCAATGGTTCATTGTGGCCCCACTACGCATATACAATGCTCTTTCAAACTCTATCAACAACATTAGGTTTAAGTTCGAATATCAACATAATTGATATGGCCCCACAGTGTATTAATCTTTGGTTTAAGTTCATTGGTCGACTTTATTAAACCTACACGCTGATGCATATATCAACAGGGACTTTTGGGCCCACAACTCTATTCACCCGCATATTAAATTATATTAGACTTTGGGCTTAATACTACTTCCTTCCTCCACATATATATACTGGCCGCACTTTAACACTTCGTATTGGACAATATTCATTTGTGCTTGTCAACATAACATATATAGTAAAATATCCCCCATTGTGTTCTCCTCTTGCATCTCTTCCGGTGTTTGCACAGGTTCAGTCTTCTTCTTCTTGGTGGCCTCGGGTGCCATTATCCTGTACCTGCACAAAACACAGTATGATAACCTCACCCCTCCCTGTCAAAGTGGAAAATTAAGGAAGAAAAGGTTTCGTCTCAGCCCACCAGCCCAAGAGTATATATATATATATACACACCCCATAGTCCAATCGTTATAGCGTGTTCATAAATCAACTCGCAATTCTTCATCTTCGACTTTGGCTTAATATTAACATATGTAATGTTGACCTACAACAATTCCCAATGTATATAAATGTCCTCGGGCCCACAGCTTAACTTTGCACTAACATTACAGTTTATATCAACCCCGACGCGTACAAAAGACCTTTCAAACATTATACCACGACTTGAATTAAAACAAACCTTCGAGCCCACAATGCATTATAACATACCTTCCGCCCGTTTATTAACTATTATAACACACACCATTAGGGGAATTTTGAGGTCTAAAATGGGCCTCCTAAGGAAATTATAAAATAATAGTGGAAAAAATCAAATAAGATTTGATGACATCATCAAATTTTAGAGGGAAAAATAAAAAAACTACTTTTTCAACTCATATTTTCAACTTATCTCCCAAATTTTTTACTCAAATTTCGAGCGGGAGTACTCGTTGGATGCGAAATTTAATTCCCCATCCAAGGAGTACCCATGTTGCATACTTTCGATGGGTCCTACTACACGAAAAATGAGAAATACATAAAAAAAACGTGATTACAATCACGTTTTTTATGTATTTCTCATTTTTCGTGTAGTAGAGTTCATTGAAAGTATGCAACATGGGTACTCCTTGGATGAGGAATTAAATTTTGCATCCAACGAGTACTCCCACTCGAAATTTGAGTAAAGATTTTGGGAGATAAGTTGAAAATACGAGTTGAAAAAGTAGTTTTATTATTTTATAATATTTTTACCTTTTTATTTAAAAAATGGTGAATCATCCTCCATGGTTGACATCATCACCTTGAATCCTATTGGTTGTTATAAAGTTTATTTTTGTTGTACATTTTTCTTAGGAGGCCCATTTTAAACCTCAAAATTCCCCTAATGAATACACCGAACTTCACATAATATTTAGCCCCGCAGCAATGAGTGTAGGTCCCACAGCATGTTTTACATCCGACGGCTATAAACTTGTCGCG
This sequence comes from Pinus albicaulis, assembly GCA_034641835.2. Lineage (NCBI taxonomy): Eukaryota > Viridiplantae > Streptophyta > Pinopsida > Pinales > Pinaceae > Pinus > Pinus albicaulis. The sequence continues at coordinate 443,087,404 of CM076569.1, forward strand.
CTAAAAACCTCAATTGGACTATAATCCGACGATCCTCGTGCAATATCGCGCAAATTAGATGCACGGTACATAATTCTCCAAAATCGCGCGATGGAAATTGTTTTGGAAAACCACTTTAGGACACGTGGTGAGCGGCGACCCTAATCGTGTTTTTTCGCCAAAAACTTTTTACCACTTTTAAAAAACGCGAATACCATGGTTTCCTATTTCAAAAACGCTTTTACTGTTCATTACTTTATGGTTCCGCTCCTTTCCGGCTCAAGGTTCCGTCCAGCTCTTCAACGTTTTATTATCATTAAACTCCGCTTCTTAACTATAGGTTCTTTTGATTCGGGCTTCATGTAAGATAAAACACACTTTCGCATCTATTTAAGGTTTCGTTATGAAACCGCGCCATTGCTTCCATAACTACAAATAGAGGTGAAACAACCCCTCGTCATTCACCTTGGCACTTCCAGTTTAAACACAATACACACAGAAATCAACCAACCACTTGTGCTTGCAAGGCCATTCATACAGAAATCAACCAACCATTGTTTCTTACACAACCACTATTTTAGAGTGATTGTTTCTCTGCATTCAATTACTATGCATGTCAATGTATTCTCTGTATATTCTTTGTTTCTCTGTATTCTCTGCTGCCTGGGCTGCTTCTTTTTGCTGCCCTGTTTCTTCAAATGGCCCTGTTCACAGCTGCTCGACCCTATGCATCCTCTTCAGGTCTCTGCTGCCTCTCTGTTGAGATTGCAACAAGATGATGAGCTTAGTGGAAAGGAGTCGCCTTCACTAAGTGGGCCCACAGGGTATTTTTGGGGCAAAGTCTATTTTTAGACTATGTCTATTTTTAGACATATGGATCATGTTCTATGAGTTGCAGGATGCTATTTGTGGATGGTTGGTCAAGTTGGAAAAAATAGATGGACTTCTATTTTTAGACATATTGGGCGGAATCTATTTTTAGATTGCGAGTCTAAAAATAGATATGTCAAATATTATTAGCTCTTAATAATATTTGGACTATAAACATTATCTTATTCTCTTGGAGCACTTCAGTTAAGTGCACAGATGTGGCACAGGAGCTGACAGAAGGAATTACTCTATTCCTGAGGGTTATGTTGAGCTATTGCATGGATACTTCAGTTAGAACTCATGTGACAGAGTTTGGTGGAGTTAATTGAGGAGTTAATGGAGTTGTGTTCAGTTTAACTAATCTAAACATAGTTGAGCTATTTGTATCTAGTTTAATTGATTGATACAATTAGTGAGAGTGGTGTGAATTAATTATTAATTAATTCACTAATTATAAACTCATTAATCAACTAAAGAATACATCAGTTAACTTCAATGCATGGACAGTTTCAGTGGAGACCAGTGGAGAGATAGGTGAAAGAGCAGTGTGACTATCAGTTGTGACTATAAGTGATGCATGGTTTGCATCCAACACTCAGTAGGGATGCCTTTAAAGACTGCGTGAGCAAGGAAAGAGTAATTCAAACTCATCAAGAGCTATTCTTCAGCAGGGATTGCGCAGTAGAGGCAGGCTAAATGCTGGCAAAGATCGGTGCATGGGATTTGCAAGATCGAGCCTGATTAGTGTGTAGCAAGTGGAGATTATACTGAGAGCTTGTGAGGAGATTTGTATAATGATTTTTACATGATCTCTATGACATATATAATATACAAATAGTTGGGGGTTTTCAGCTTTAAGCTTTCCCATGAAATACTGTGTTCATATGTGTGAATTTTTATGGTTTTAATGTGTGCATGCAATTGATTTTATTTCCGCAATTAATGATCAATGGTAGAAGAGATTATGTATTGTGCATGAAGTTAAAATAGTGTGTGATCAGGAGAATCTTGGTCGATAACATATCAGTTATTAAAATTTCTACATGGTATCAGAGCGATATTGATCATTGGAGCAATTGCACAACATTGAAGCGGTTGAGTTTTGTGCTGGTGGAATTCGAATTTGCAGCAGTGTTTCTTGGTGTCGAAGTTGAGATGTCTTTCAACGGATTGCGATTGGAGTATGCCCTTGAAGGAAGCTCGAATTATATTGCATGGAAGGACAGGATGGAGGCAGTGCTGGATGACAATGGGTTGAAGGAGTTCATAGATGCAGAAATTCCAAATCCTACTTCTAGTGATGTTGCCATACTTGACGCATGGAAAAATAAGATAGCAAAGTGTCGAAGGATTCTGTTGGAGGGCGGAAGGATCACACAGTATCCAGCCTTCATGGTAAATATTCTCCATTCTTGATGTGGAAATATTTGACAGATTTATTTCAAAGCAAGAGTGATCAGAGGAAGTTGGCGCTTAAGGATAGACTCAGAAACATAAAGATGGAGAAAGGCGACAGTATGCCCAAGTACCTCATGAAGTTCATCCAATGCAGGGATGAGCTGGGAAGTGTGGGGGTTACTGTTGATGATGAGGACTTGGTGAGCTTGGCTCTCCTTGGGCTTCCGAAGAGTTTGCAGTCCTATCAGGACTCTATCAATGGGCGGGAGAAATTGCCAGGATGGGAGCGAATTTGGTCGGATCTTGTGCAAGAGGAGATAAGGCGGAATACCAGGGACGGATATTCATCAAAGAACTCTGATGAAGAGAATTGTGCTTTGGCTGCCAAAGCAAAGAAGGGGAAGAGCAAGAAAGCTTCTCATTCCGGTGCGAAAGGCAAGAAGCAGGACATGTCCAAGGTGAAGTGCTTTCACTGTCACCAACATGGACATTACAACACAAATTGTCCACAGAAGAAGAAAAATAAGCAGGTTGTTGGGACTGCAGCTGGAGAGGCCTTAGCCTCACAGTTTGAGCTGGATTTTTCGCTGATCGCATGCTTGGTCTCAAGTATGACGGGATCAGTGTGGTTTCTTGACAGTGGTGCATCTTTTCACATGACAGGAGATCGATATTTGTTTACTGATCTGGATTAGAAAGATCTTGGAGTGCACATCGAGATGGGCGATGATGGTAGATACAGTGCGACCGGTATCGGTACCATTTCCTTTGAGAGGGAGTCTAGTAAACCCTTTAGATTGAAGGAAGTGATGCATGTTCCAGGATTGAAGAAGAATCTTATCTCTGTGACGATGTTAGAAGACAAGGGATATGATGTTGTCTTTAGCGAGGGAAAGGCTTTCCTGCGTAGTAAGGCAACTGGTGAGACCCAGAGGATAGGGGTTCGAGTTAAGAACCTTTATCGGTGCGAGATAGATAGTTTGTACGGCAATGGCGGCAAGGCATAAGGTGTGGTGGCGGGATGATGGCGGCTTGTTCACCGAAATCGGCCACCTTCACCATGGAGCTTTGAAGATACTGCAGCAGATTTCTACTGGGCTTCCTAAGGGTACTCTTGTGCAGTCAGATCAGTGCAAGGGATGTACCTTGGTAAAATTTGTGAAAGCCACCTTTCACGAGAAGGATAGTCGTGCCACGACGATCCTTGAGAGAATTCACACAGACGTGTGTGGACCTTTCTCAGTAGCTTCGACAACAAAGCACAGGTATTATGTGATATTTTTTGATGATTTTTCTCATGAGTGTTGGATCTTCTTCATGCAGAAGAAGAGCGAGACATACTCAAAGTTCTGTGAGTTCAAGGCACTGGTTGAGAAAGAATCGAGGAAGCATGTGAAGGCTCTTAGGAGCGACAATGGTGGTGGCGAATTCAAGGACTTTTGTAGCACAGAAGAAATTCGAAGAGAGCTCATAACACCTCATAACCCACAGCAGAACGAGGTTGTTGAGCAGAAGAACAGAACGATCGTGGGTGCTGCACGAGCGATGTTGCATGATCAGGGCCTACCCATTCACTTGTGGGCGGATGCATGCAATACTGCAGTATATGTGCAGAACCATTGTCCTCACAGGATACTTGGCATGAGTACACCCGAGGAGGCATTTTCTGGTAAGAGGCCTGATATTTCCCATTTGAGGATTTTTGGTTCACTTGTTTACATTCATGTGATGAAGGATGCCAGGAAGAAGCTGGAGTCGAGTGGAGAGGTTGGGATATTTGTGGGGTACACTAATACGCTCCACAGCTATCGTGTGTATTTTCCAAACAGTCACAAGACTGTTGTGTGACAGGATATCAAATTTCAAGAGGAGAAAGCCATGAAGTATTTGCTTAAGAGGGAGCCACACTTGCATGCAGATGAGGAGCTATTAGTTCCTCAGGATGAGCCTTAGGATGTGGATCAGCCACAAGAGGAGGTTCATGGAGTGGAAGGGACCACTCATGCAGCGCCAACCATCAGAGGGCGGAAGTGCACTACAGAAGCTGAGCGACTGGCTCAAGATGCAGAGAAGGTTGTGGGAGCACCTACATCACAGCGCAGACAGAGACAGTCACCTGATCGGTAGACTGGATACATGGCTCTTGTGAGCAAGTGTATCATGACAGAGCCCTCCTCTTTCGAATAAGCTGTGGAGGACCCCGCATGGGTAGATTCCATGGTGGAAGAGTATGATTCGATTGTCAGAAAAAGTGCATGGGAGATTGTCCCAAGGCCGGAGGGGAAATCGGTGGTGGGTTCGAGATGGATCTACAAGGTAAACGACGTAATTCCTAAAGGAAGGAGAAGTACAAAGCAGATTTGTTGCCGAGGCTTTTCACGGATGGAGGATCGATTATGAGGAGACCTTTACACTGGCATCGCAGTGTTCTTCCATACGGACGATTCTTGCTCTCTCGCGCAGATGAGGGTTCCACATTCATCAGATGGATGTGAAGACTACGTTCCTCAACGGAGTCATTGAGGAGGAGGTGTACATAGAGCATCCCGAAGGTTTCGAGATCTTCAATAGCAAGTCGCATGTGTGCAGGCTCAAGAGAGCGTTGTATGGGTTGAAACCAGCACCTCGTGCTTGGTACACACGGATAGACGGTTATTTCACCAGAATTGGGTTCTCCAAGAGTGAGGTGGATCCTAACCTATACCAGATTATGCTGGAGGGTAAGTTGCTAATCATTGTACTTTATGTAGATGATTTGATTTTAACAGGTGATGAACTGTTGATACACTCATGCAAGGCTAATCTTGCAAAGGAGTTTGAGATGAAGGACTTGGGCCTCTATCATTATTTCTTGGGATTGGAAATTTGGCAGCACAGTGGTGGACTGTTTGTTTCTCAGGGTAAGTATGCCCGGGAGATACTGGAAAAGTTCAACATGCATGGTTGCAAGCCTGTCGATACTCCTCTTCCTGGTGGTTGGAGGAAGGAGGATGCTACTTCAGTGGAGGTAGTGGATGCCACTATTTATCGACAGTTGGTGGGGTCGCTTATGTATCTGGTCAATACACGACCCGACATATGCTATGCAGTTAACCAGCTTTCACAAGCTATGGGTAAGCCTACCAGGCTCTTTTGGAAGGCGGGGAAGCATGTATTGAGATATCTCAGAGGCACATCGGGATATGGATTGTGGTATAGATAGTCGGATGAGGTGAAGTTATGTGGCTTCACAGATGCAGATTGGGCATGGAGCCCAACGGACAGAAAGAGCACATCTGGAGGGATTTTCAGTATCGGGTCGACAGCAGGTTCTTGGTACAGCAGGAAGCAGAGATTCGTGGCACTCAGTTCAGTAGAGGCCGAGTATATGGCAGCAAGTTTGGCTGCATGCGAGGCTATATGGATGAGGAAGATCCTGTTCGGGTTGTTCGATTCACACTTAGAGCCTACTGTGATTTATTGTGATAATCAGAGTTGCATCAAACTCTTAGTTAATCCAGTATTTCATGATAGATCTAAACACATTGACATCCGGTATCATCATATCATAGATTGTGTGCAGCGGAAGATCATGTTACTTTCATACATTCCTACGGAGGATCAGGATGCTGATATCTTGACGAAGGCGCTCACCAGGAGCAAATTCGAATACCACAGGGGCAGGATAGGGGTTGCAGATAATCCATATCTTGGTGAGAGGGAGTGTTGAGATTGCAACAAGATGATGAGCTTAGTGGAAAGGAGTCGCCTTCACTAAGTGGGCCCGCAGGCTATTTTTGGCGCAAAGTCTATTTTTAGACTATGTCTATTTTTAGACATATGGATCATGTTCTATGAGTTGCAGGATGCTATTTGTGGATGGTTGGTCGAGTTGGAAAAAATAGATGGACTTCTATTTTTAGACATACTGGGCGGAATCTATTTTTAGATTGCCAGTCTAAAAATAGATATGTCGAATATTATTAGCTCTTAATAATATTTGGACTCTAAACATTATCTTATCCTCTTGGAGCACTTCAGTTAAGTGCACGGATGTGGCACATGAAGCTGACAGAAGGAATTACGCTATTCCTAGGGTTTAGTGGAGCTATTGCATGTTGACTTCAGTTAGAACTCATGTGACAGAGTTTGGTGGAGTTGATTGAGGAGTTAATGGAGTTGTGTTCAGTTTAACTCAGTTAAACATAGTTGAGCTAGTTGTATCTAGTCTAACTGATTGATACACTAGTGTGAGTGGTGTGAATTAATTATTAATTAATTCACTAATTATAAACTCATTAATCAACTAAAGAATACATCAGTTAACTTCAGTGCATGGACAGTTTCAGTGGAGACCAGTGGAGAGATAGGTGAAAGAGCAGTGTGACTATCAGTTGTGACTATAAGTGATGCATGGTTTGCATCCAACACTCAGTAGGGATGCCTTTAAATACTGCGTGAGCAAGGCAAGAGTAATTCGAACTCATCAAGAGCTATTCTTCAGCAGGGATTGCGCAGTAGAGGAAGGCTAAAGGCTGGCAAAGATCGGTGCATGGGATTTGCAAGATCGAGCCTGATTAGTGTGTAGCAAGTGGAGATTATACTGAGAGCTTGTGAGGAGCTTTGTATAATGATTGTTACATGATCTGTATGACATATATAATATACAAATAGTTGGGGGTTTTCAGCTTTAAGCTTTCCCATGAAATACTGTGTTCATATGTGTGAATTTTTATGGTTTTAATGTGTGCATGAAATTGATTTTATTTCCGCAATTAATGATCAATGGTAGAAGAGATTATGTATTGTGCATGAAGTTAAAATAGTGTGTGATCAGGAGAATCTTGGTGGATAACATATCAGTTATTCAAATTTCTACACTCTCTGCTACCTCTCTATATCTTTGCTGCCTCTTTTGCTATATCTCTTTGCCTTTCTTCATATCTAATGTTCTATGTTGTCTCCTTTGCCATCAATGACAACATTTCCAACAAGGTTACGCAGAGACCCTTCAGGGGCAGCGTAGTGACTGCATCACCCTTCCTTGCCTCTTTCTGGATCTGCGTTGTCACTTGGGACAACTAGCTTCCTACAGGAAAAATATTCATCTCTTTGTTGATGGCTTCAACTCTTCCTGATTTGCAAATGCTTTGATACCATGAGAAAGTTTTTGAATATACACAACATAAATCCTACTGTAGTAAATTTGATTTACTTCTCCTAGTTTATTTAACCTAACAAGTTATTTTCTGAATAATTCATGAAAACATTGAAGTAAATATGTTGTAGCCTACACAATTATACAGATCAAGTACTAAAGAATAAGCAATCATTCAGACAAAGGACACAAATTTTTCGGACAAATGTCCCAAGGAAAACCCAATGCGGGAAAATCGGTGCAACATCTCTTGAGGGTTTTATTATTAAGAAGATTTTTGAATACAATCTAGGGTGCCAAATTCTGGCTCACCCAACAGAGAAAATCCTTGGAAAAATTACATATATCCCAAGACAGATGTTATGGCGAATCCAGCAACTGGATGATCAAACCCCACAAGTGACTGTGCAGTCCCCAGTGCTGAGTAGTGATGGTTGCAGCAAGCTCTGGGTTGAGACTGCGTCACCTCTCCTTGTGGTTGTGTCACCCTCTCTGTGAGCCTTCCCAGCTCAGAAATCGATATGTTGGATAGTTGCCTGATCTGCCCCACAGAAACCCCAGCGCAACTCTTTTAGTGATTGTTTCCCTCTCTGGCTCTGCGTCCTCTCTGCGTGAGCCCTGTTGGCTTTGCGTCACCCCTCTTAGGCCTACATTGTCTCTCTTGGTGTTGATCTACCTCTCTATTATTTTATTCTCGGCCTTGGATGAAAATCTCGTTGTCAAACTTCCCCTCACTACACTGCAAGCTCACTTTGAAATTCTCAGCAAACTGCGCCCCAAAATTTCGACTTAGCTCAAGTGTTGTTCATTTTGTGTGTGTTCTCCAATTGACTCTCAAGCCTTCCTTTATACTTCTCATGTTGACGAATCAACGACCGTGATCTAATCTCCAATCGACAGCTAATATTAAATTAGAACCGATCTTCGTCACTTAGAACATTCTCACCCACATGTTAAATTAATTCGCTTTAATTATTTAAATTCCCTAAGTTTTAACTTAGGCTCCATTTAAAATAATTAATTATTTGAATAATTTAAGCTTCGTGTGGAATTTCTCCAAATGATTTATGGGTCTTGGAGATCTCATGTGTCCTATCCCCTCCACAATGTTTCAGAGCTAGAACACATCATATGGTACCCAAAAAACAACAATTTCATTGGTGATTCAACCATTTGGTCCCTATAGTGGAGATGCATCTCTACACAAAGCATAGGGAGGGGTAGGAATAAAACATATAGAAAGGCTTTTCAATTAATTCTAATTTTCTTAATTTTCGATTTATTAGTTGTACATTTAAATTTTCAATCTGAAGTTCCCGTGGAACTTGCGAACTATCATGCATAATATATGTTAGTGTAATCTGTTATGTGTCCTAAATTTGAAGTAATATGTTGATTATAACAATTCAAGATAAAGGTGCTTTCACAAGTCACTAATATGGATAAACACACCACACTTCGTAGGAAATAAAGCACTCTTGCAAGAAAGTAAATCACAATTCATGAAAGTAAACACACTTGTAGACAAATAAACAGACCAATTATTAGTGACCTATTCAACTATAATGATATTCTTGATCTATTGTAACAAAGATGCAATGGCACGTGCCTGTGATGCAATGAATGACAAGCAAAAAACCCAGAAACAATATGGAAACATCACATGACTCTCAATCATAAATTTTTACTAAAAACATAGTAAAAGTAAGCTACAGGAAAGTTGCGGCAACCACCAAAATTTCCAAAAAACGCGCAATTTTGTTAGCCAATCATTAACCATTGAATTAATGCTTTAATTATGTAACCTAGAGTTGCAGCAACAAGTAACGTGACTACAATGCAGAAAAATATCAAAAGTGCAGCAAAAGGAAACTAATGGAATTGCAGCAAAAGAATCATTAAAGGAACTACAACAATAGGAACTAATTATAAATTAATAGAATTGTAAATGCTAACTACCTGCGAATGTTACCTAATGGTACCAACCTAAGAAGGGGGCCCTAGATCCTTACACAAGTATTGTGAAATCTTTAGTCACATGGTCACAAAATTAACATTGAGTGATTGAAACAAAGAAGTTTTCCACTACAGTGAAAAGATAAATTATATAACAGCTAACAGTAAATCCTTCCTTTGTTTCTATTCTTCTTGGGCTTCGAAGGAAGCTAGATAGTTATACAAGATGGTTACAATCTAAACTAGATGTAAGGTTGGACAACATGCTTGAGAGAATTAGGTGGCTTGTTCTATTACAACATTATATTAAAAAATTGGCATGAATTGAGTAAAGGTTGACTTTGATCAGCTGGGGTCATTGGTAACTGAGATGTCCTTTTTAATTGGTCACCCACTTTCCTCCATTGCCTTCCATAGTGAGAGATTTGTGTTGGGCGTATTGTTGGAGCATTGACCAATGACCTAACATGGTATGCCAAAGTTGCAACAATATGAGTTGTAGTAATGCAAATTCCAAGGCATTCGTGAGTTGCGACAACTTCATTGGTCATAGGTGAGTTGCAACATTCCTTTATGTAAGTGATCACGTTGGAGTTGTAGCAATGTAGATGAGTTGCAATGATGGCATGGAGTTGCAACACTTGTTTGTCTTGGTTCGAGGAGTTGTAGAATTTATGTGTCGGCTGGTAGCATTGGTTGTGGGGTTGAAACTGGTGCTACAACAACACAGAGGGGTTGAAGCCATTGAATTTTTCTCTTGTCTAGAAATGTTAATATGAAAGATGGCATTTTCACAACATGATGCATAATAATGTGTAAAAGTGGTGGAAAATAGATTATTCATACCTACACCAAAAATAGGGTGGTAATGGATGAAAAATGCATAGGGAAGGAATGGAAAGTGGAAGAATGAAACCAAAAAGGTTATGGGCAAGTGTCAAAAATGTGTCAATTTGGACACTTATCATCTCCCCTCGCCAAAATTGTTGCATGTCCCTTATGCAACTAACGACCAGTCAAAGTCAGAGAGAACAAGGCTCCCATGGAGGTTGCTAAGGCTAAAATCTACCTATCCTACCTCATCTAGAAGGAGATGTCCTCGTTTTTCACGTGTGTCTTTCCAAAAAGGAAAATCCTTTTCCTTGGCTAACTTATATTCCTTGTTATAGGGCTTGTCTAAGAACCATATCATGGGATAATGGAAATTTAGTTCGATTTAATTTTCCCCACATTCCCCATGCGTCTTACGTAGTTTTTCACTCTCTCCAAGGAAATCTGTAAATTTTTAGGATTGAATGAAACTTTTTGCTTGATGTCCCCCTAGCCTATTTCCATCTTACTTTTCATCCTTTGCATCCTTCTTTGATAGGTTCTCTAAGTATGTTGATTTTATCCAAGCAACGTGTAATTGCCTATTGCTTATACTTCAATGCAAATTTTTCCACTGCGGGAGAAGAAATCCAACTCTTATGATTATGGATGACCTACAAGGGCATGGAATGTTCTCCCCTTATCCATAGAATACTATAAAAAAAAAAATTAACAACTTTATACCTAGTCAACTTAATTGGTCAAAAATGAAACAAAAGCTCTTAGTTGAATATCCCCCACAAAATTATTGGTGTTCCAAACTTTTTCATTAAATAACAAGACATCATGTTGATATAAGTCACAAAGGAGGTTCTTTTCTTTGTGAGTGCACTCTAAGTAGGTTGCAAGAAATTTAAGAGGACAAGTGGTCTCAAAAGGTTTACCAGTCATGAGCGCATTTTTTTGAAACAATAGATCTTTTTCTTGTAGGAACATGTTATACTAAGAAGAGGGAGGTTTGCAGCTGAGGGTAACCTCCACCAGCATGCCCAATTGAATCTTTTGGATTTATAATTGATTCTACGCTTTATTTGGTCCACCTTCTTTATTTCCTCTTCCTCTGCTTCTCACCCCATCTTATAAACCTATGTTGTCTCAATCCGCTTGTCATTTATTTAATAACCTTGTGGTGCTCCTTGAGGGGTATCACCTCCTCATATGAAGCCATCAAATGTTTCCACCTTTCTTCTTATGCTTTTATCCACTTTTAAAAGTTATTGTTCTGTATCCCTTTGTCTTCCTCTATCCTATTTTCAATCTAGGTGATTTTGTCAAAATGGCACTTGTGGTTTATATTGCCACAACTTTCTTTCCTTTTTATTCATTTGGGGTTGTCTCCTTTTGTTTTCTAGCGGATTCCTTGGCAATAAGAGTGTACAAATTTGGTAGAAATTGCAATTGCTCAAGAATTCTAATTGAAAACAATGAGACACAATTCTACTCTACTGATCTCTGAAATGAAATTCACAATTTAGAACAACATGCACAAACGTGAAAAAATAAAACCCACAAATACACAGTGATTTCTAGGGGAACCTAACTGGGAAAAAAACCCTCAAATCCTATTTGCATTAATCAATTAATTGATATACAATTTCTAGCTCCAGCTCTGAGCTCAACCTGTAAAAAAATAACTATTCTCCTTCTCAATGAACAAGCCTTGGACGACACTTAGCCAATTATTTCTCACCAAGGCCCCTATTTCCTTGCGCAAATCCTGAGGAGATTATCCCTTATTCTTTAGGAATTTCCTCCAAAATGATTGTGCAATTCCCAAGGATTGATCATTGATTGCATGCAACACCTATACACTCAATACTAGTCTACAATTGACGTTATGTTTCCTTGTTATCTCCACTTCAACTGGGGAACTCGAATTCTCTACATACACTAGCTATTTTGGGTTGATTGATCAGTTAACCAATAGATCTCTGAGTTACTCTGTTGTCCCACCACATAACTGACCTTCAAATGACTCTAACAATAGTTAAGGGTCAGTTAACTAAATACAACTGAAAATAACTGAATTGGATTACTAAAATTTAACAATCACACATGCATAACTAAACTCCAAGCCCTCTAACTCAAATTTACTTAGATAACTAAGTGACAAGATCCATGTCAGACTAGTTAACTATTGAATTTCCATGATCTTGGGTCTAGGTTAGAATCTTAGAATCTCTTATGCTACCAAACCAAGAATCTCAACAAAAACTACTTTGCACAACGAAAAATATAAGGCAGTAAATCACATATGCACAAGTATACACAATATTTAACAAATATTATACAATAATGTACAACCCAATCTTCGTTATATTAAACCAATTTGAATAATACAACAATCTATGGAAAACAAGATAAAATGATAATCTTCAATGCAGCTTCTATGTCGTATCTTGTCTTGTCGGACCTTTGCTTCCATAATTCTCTCTAGTTTCCCCTTAGTCCTTCAAAGGACAACACATAGAGACTCTAGGAGGGTTGCCTCCTATCACTGCTGCAAGTCACGTCTGCTACATTGAACACGAGCTAATCCAATCTTCTCTCTAGGTTGGCCAATACCTGAGCTCCAATTTGCTAATCTAGCAGTCACTTTTGTCCACCAAAGTGCTGCATTTTAGGCTCCAAACTTCACCCAACCTTCAATTGTCTTCATCACTTCAAGATTGCTTATCTAGGGCTACTTTGGATAGCCAACACATTGCCCTCCACTATCCAATGGCACCCAACACTTCACTATAAGTTCTTCTTTTAGTTGAGGTCTCCAACTTCCTAATTTCACCTCATGGCACTTATAAGATGCTCATAAGACTAATCCAAAATTGGTCAATCCTTTTACCAAACACAAGGAAAACTCGTCCCTAGGTCTATTGTTCCATCGTTGTCATATATTGTTCCTGGTTAGGGAAATTGCATGCTACAACAACCCTTATAACATCACACAAACAACCCTTAATTTACTGCAGCCTCACCATGGAAGGATACCCTCCTTATGTGTTGTTGTTCTAGGCATATACCAGCCTCAAAAGAACCCTACGTAGGCACTTTTCTATGGTGGTATGGCCTGCGGCCTACCACAACTACCTTCTTGTACCTACGGCCCACACAAAACATAGTTTCCTCACTTTATTTATGCCACAACAGACATGTGTCCTTCCCTTTCCATACTGTACCTTCCTGTAGGCTGAGACAACCCTCCACGTAGTCACAAAAAGGCTCCCAAACAACCCTTATCTTCCTCGCTATTCTACCTCTTCTCCTGTGTCTAAACATATATCCCTTTCTCCTATAATGAGTTGTTTTCTCCTCTTTTATGTTGTGCTTTTGTCTCTCAATATGGATGAGTCAAATCACCATAATTCACCTTGTATTTATACCAAATACAAGGGATTTCTCCAACATTCAATTAGGGCTCGACAATTTGTCATTTGGCTTATTAACATTAAGTCGACCTAGACTTCTCTTGTGCAAAACCCAACCATAAACTTCAAAAATTAATAACTCCATTTCTACAACTCGAAATCGAATGATTTTCGTTGCGTCGAATTCTTCTCGATGAGAGATATCATCCTCATCCATCACATGTAGAAATGTGTCCATGGTTTTGGCCCAAATTATGATGGGTGAAAAACCCCAACCTTGGGTTCCAAGCCCACAAGTGACTCTTGTGGTGCTTTTCCCTCCAAACCTTTAAACCCTAGGGCTTCAAGTACCTCCCAAGCTACTCAAAAATAAACACTCCCTCTTAGTGAGGGAGGTACTTCCAATACTATGAAGTAACTCATCATGATCATCACTACTCGGAACACTTTCCCAACTCCTGGCACCCACCACTACATCAATTCCTGTAGTGGTCATGAGAAGAATCCTACTTCTTCTTCTCCTAAAATGTCTTCCATTCCCTCTATGATTCCTTCTTGGCAATTGTAAAATCACCCTTGCTCCCCATTGATCATGCACTCTTCTTGGGCTGCAAATTATCCCTATGAACCTGCAGGCTCCTGCTAGAACTCGACTCCCTCTAAGTCTCTGGAACTTGGACCTTATTTTCTGGAACCTGTACTTGCTCCTTTGAAGCTTGCACCTACACTTGCTTCTTTGTAAGTTGCACCTGCTCCACCTGCTTCTTCTTTCCATGATCCACAGGCTTGTTTATCAACCTGTAGAGACCATGCTATCTAACTCCCAGCACAATCCTTGTGGAGCTAGAGCCTCCAGGTCTGAGTCTTTCCTTCCCATCCTGGAACAAGACCTGAAACCCCTTCTTCTCAATCATTGAGATAGATATAATGCTATATCTAAGTCCTAGTACAAATAATACATCTTGGACCCTCATCACTTGTCCTATCTCCATCTTGAATGGCACAACTCTTGATCCTCAGATCTCCTTTTGACGCTTGTCGCCCAACACCATGTGCAACTTTGAGTCCCATTCAGCTAGAATCTCAAATACATCTTTTGGCCATGTCATTTGTTTCGTCGCACCACTGTCCGTGTACCATCCATCCTCATCAATAGTACCCTGCGAGAAATGAGAGATCATAGTCCTCCTCTTCCAACCTATTAGTGAGAGCATCTATCTCGGCATAAGTGGAAACACCAGTGACCTTATTCCCTTTCTTCTTCTAGGTGTCTCCCTCCTTCTTCATCGGACATCTTGATGAAAAATGACCCATCTCTCCATAGTTGAAACACTTGAACTAACTCAAGTCCTTCTTTTGCTTACCCTTCATTCGTGTTGCAAGTTCCATGTCCTCATCTACTCTCTTCATTGGATGAAGATCCTCGTCTAGCAACTATTCCTGAATGAAGTCTTCCCACAGCCTATTCTAGTCTGGAAACTTCTCTCTAGAAACGATCCCTTTGATGAAGGGCTCCCATTCCTTGTTGAACCCTTTCAAGGCAATCCTTACCATATCACTATCTGAAATAGTCACACCAATGGCAGCAAGTGCATCTCTGACTTGGGACAATCTCATCAGATACGAAGTCACTCCTTCACCCTTTATCATCTTGGTGGACTTCAACTTATCCTCCAATACTAGTACATGATTATCGTTCTTATTCTGGAACAAATTCTGAAGAGCCATCCACATCTCATGTGTAGTTTTCTTCTTGGAAAAATGAGATACTAGGGGATCCTTCACACCACCTATGATGACCAATCTTGCCCTTGTATCCAAATCTTCGTACACTTCTAGCTCCTTTGGGTCAATTGATTTCTTGATGGATTTCTCGGCAAACTCCCAGATCTTGTTGATCTGCAAGATCAAATTGATCCTTTCCTTCCATGGAAAATAGTTGGACAACCCCTCCAACATGTCCTCATGTCAGAGACCTTCCTGCAACTTCGACATAGTCACCTGCAATGTGACCAAATCCCTCTTAAGTTGTACTTCATTGTGCACAAATTTGATTCACTGTCTTCCAAAGTAGCTCAGACACGCTCTGATACCATGTTGATTTTCCACGATCTTAGGTCTAGGTTAGAGTCTTAGAATCTATGGTGCCACCAAACCAATAATCTCAATAAGAACTACTTTGCACAGCGAAAAATCTAAAGCAGTAAATCACATATGCACAAGTATACACAATTTTTAACAAATATTGTACAATAATGTACAACCCAATCTTCGTTATATTAAACCAATATAAATAATACAACAGTCTATGGAATACAAGATACAATAACAATCTTCGTTGCAACTTTTATGTCGTATCTTTTCCTTCTAGTCTTTTTCTTCCATACTTCTCTCTAGTTTCCCCTTAATCCTTCAAAGGAGAACACATAGAGACTCGAGGAAGGTTGCCTCCTATCATTGCTGCAAGTTACATCTGCAACAATGAACATAGGCTGATCCAATCTACTCTCTAGGTTGGCCAATAACTAAGCTCCAATTCATCAATATAGAAGTCACTTTTGTCAACCAAAGTGTTTCACTTTAGGCTCCAAACTTCACCCAACCTTCAATTGTCTTTGTCACTTCAAGACTTCTTGTCTAGGGCTACTTTGGGTAACCCAACACTTCATTATATGTTATGCTCCTAGTTGAGGTCTCAAACTCCCCAATTTCACCTCAACACATGGCACTTATAAGCTGCTCATAAGACCGATCCAAAACTTGTCAATTATTTTACCCAACACAAGGAAAACTTGTCCCTATGTCTGTTGTTCCACTGTTGTCATATATTGTTCCTGGTTAGGGCACTTGCACGCCACAGCAACCCTTATAACATCACCCAAACAACCCTTAATTTACTATGACCTCACAATGGAATGATACCCTCCTTATGTGCTGCTATTTTGGGCATATACCAGCTTCAAAACAACCTTGCGTAGGCACTTTTTTGTGGTGCTATGGCCTGCAGCCTACCACAACTACCTTCATGTACATATGGCCCAAACAAAATAGAGTTTCCTCACCTTATTTCTACCACAATAGACTTGCATCCTTCCTTTTCCATACTCGGCCTTCCTGTAGAGTGATACAACCCTCCATGCAGTCACAAAAAGGCTCCCAAATAGCCCTTATCTTCCTCATTGGTCTTCCTCTTCTCCTGCGTCCAAAAAAATATCCCTTTCTCCTCCAAAAAGCTGCTTTCTCCTCTTCTACGCTTCCCTTATGTTGCACAAGATGGATGAGTCAAATGACCTTAATTCAACTTGTATTTATACCAAATACAAGGGCTTTCTCAAACGTTCAATTAGGGCTTTACAATATTTCATTTGGCTTATTAACATTAAGCCAACCTAGACTTATCTTGTGCAAAAACCAACCATAAACTTCAAAAATTCATAACTCCATTTCTACAACTTAGAATCAGATGATTTTCATTGCGTCGGAATTTTCTCGACGAGAGATATCATCTGCATCCATAACATGTCGAAATGTGTCCATGGTTTTGGCCCAAATCATGATGGGTGCAAAACCCCAACCTTGGGTTCCAAGCCCACAAATGATCTTGTGGTGCTTTTCCCTCCAAACCCCGAACCCTAGGGCTTGTAGTACCTACCAGGCTACCCAAAAATCAACATTAATTGCCTCCAAGTTGTCTTGTTGATGTGGAAATTCAATTTCCACAATTTTACTAAGGCTAAAGTAAAATTGAGCCTTTCTTGCTACATTTTTTCAACAAAGATAATTTTCTACCTATGTAAGACACTCCAATCCCTTAAATGATTACCCTTAATTTGATTCTTCCCTCATCAAATTAATCATGATTTTCATTTCCATATTTTTCATTTTAAGCATCTTATTTTGTAAAATGAGAGATGCATCAAGAGGTAAGGAAGGAAAACTCCTTACCTTTTTACGCTCCCAAGGAGTAGCAACAATTATTTCTTTAAGGTCAGCAACACTAGTCTTCATATGAGTGGTAGCAGGTGTTCCCATAGGAGTAGCAGCAGTGGTGTCCTTAAGAGTATCAACAGTTGTGTCCTCAAGAGTATCATCCTCATCTACATAATGTACCTCAAATTGGGCAGCAAGTTCTTCTCCAAGGGCGCTCCTTGCTGGTTCTTGTGGAGTAGCAAGGTCATCTGTTCCAAACTCTTCAAACCCTAGGCCTTCTATCCTTGCTATTTCTTTTTAATAAACAAGGGTGGCATATTCTTATTGTTTTGTAATTTCTTTTGCCCCTGTTGGTTCTTGTGGAGCAGTGGGGGTTTGGGTGGCAGCAGGAATGTGCCTAGTTCTTCTCTTCTTTGGAACATAGGGTGGTATTTTCCTTGGCTTATTGATAATTATCTTTATATCATGGTTTCTTTCTTTGTGTGGATTTTTAGCGCTTGTCCCTTCTTCCTCTTCATGTACTGGTGAGTACTTTGTAACCAAGGGAGTCACAATAATGTAATCTTCATCCTATGCAATTGCAGCAGGTGAAGTTTCAAAAATTGCAGGTTCATGTGGGGGGGGTTACAACCACTAGAATTGCAATAATTTCCCCCCGCGTCCTTCCTTCTCTATCCAAATCCCTTTCCACAAGTAGCCTGATAAGGTCGTAATGTGAAATGAAGTCTCTTGGTATGTTCACCTTTTGTGCAATTGCCGCCATGTTTTGTAGAGTTTTGATTAGTAAATACAACAGGTTAACAGTCTAGCCATGTCTGAGGTGGTTGATAAGGCGAATGTGTTGGAGGTATATAGATCCATAACATCCCTTGCATGTGATATAGCTTTATATGGGAAAAGCTACATCTCCCCAAGGGTGCGGTAAATGCTGACTGTGAAATATTTTCCCTTTCTTCACTAAAGCCTCTCCAGGTTCCAAAAGTTGTTGGAGGATTTTAGGTTTGGATTTCCACTTGCAATACCATTGTTCCTCTTCTTGTGGAAAATATTGACACCTTTTCCAGAATTTCCTCTATCACTTTTGAAACTATTCCAACAACCTTAGACGTGTTGGCTAACATTCATGGAAAATACTAGTGCCATTTCATCATTTTGTCCCTTCAACCTATGCACATACTCCATCCATTCTACATCCTAAATGGCTCGAACATGGTCACAAGCTTCCATGGATCTTGTTTCTTAGCAATGGCTCTAGTAATTCTCCTTTGATATGTAATTGTTTCCTTTTTAGGCTTCTCTATTTTTTATTTATTTTTATTTGCAACAATTGTTTCTCTTGTCTCATATAGTTATAGATAGTCTTCTTGTACCTATTCTTTAGATTTAGCTGATGTATTTTCTCTAACGAGGTCTTCTAGAAACTCATTTTCATAGGTGAATTGTCCCAATATTTATTATTCTTTTGTAGCTCATACACTATTATACTTTTTATCAAACTGGGATGCTAAATACTCTTTACTTCATTCTGAGGTTGTCTCTAAATGGTTTTAGCCATCTTTATCAAAAAATTTAGTAGATCATATGGCATATTGCTAGGATTTTCATCTTTCAAATGTAATAAAAGGTGTATGTGATAAAGGAACATGAGATTATAATGCCACTCACATGTAATGCACTTTTGCATAAGGAATACTAAATCTTTATGAGGATCTTTCAACCAAATTTGTGGATTTTTGGTTGCCCAATTAGGTCTTAACTTTAACTTATTGAGATAGGTTGTCTAGGCCTTTTATTTTATTTCCTTATTTTTAACTCACTTTTCTCCTTGTTGGGGCTGGCTAATAACCTGTGCCAGTGAGTTGTTATAGATGTGTGTTCTCAAATTTCCCACTTGGTCACATTCTCTATCAAATTTTTTAGAAAAGGCCCTTGTAACCTCAATGTTATGGCCATATAACTTGGATAATAACTCAATACTGTTAGAAACCAGGACAATATTGAGAGGGGGGTGAATTAGTAGTGTAGGAATTTTAAAAACATTCTTTTATTTGCAATGATGCTAGGACACCAAGAAATACTTCAGCAATTAATTCAGATGAGAATGGAAATAATCAACATAAATAGCACAAATAGTACACATAGATTCTTCAAACATTTCTTCAATATCTTCACAAGGCTAGCTAACTAGCTATTCTTCAAACGTTTCTTCAATATCTTCAAAAGACTAACTTTGCAACTTCCTATTGCAAAATTATCTAGCTAAAACTAGTAGGAAGCAACTAGTCCCTAATTTATCAGCTACAATTGAAAAGAGCGACAACCCCTGAGTTTATCAGCTTCTACCGAAAGGATATTCAACCCCTAAGTATTTACGAACAACTACTGGAAGGATCTACAACCCATGAATTGCAAACTACAACTTGCATGGCCTATATGATTCATCTTTAATACAATTTTCATACTCAAATCATGAATCCATTCCATTTTACAAAACAAATCAATTTGTCACTTCAACACTCACCAAAATCACCATTATAACTGTTGGGAAAAATACTGAGGGGGGGGGGGGGTGAATCAGTATTTAGGACTGACTGAAAACTTTTTACTTTTTCTTTCTCTAAAACCCATACGCTACTTTACTGAACCCAACTCACGTATACACGCGGATATCCTTTATAAAAATTGTGTATTACCATAGATCTCATTATGCAGATAATTCTTTACTTAGATCATTGCATCATTCATTCATTAGATGTTTAGTAAGCAATAAACATGTGCAGTAAGAACAGAATAAATCACCACACATAAGCAACACACATGAACACCAGGATTTAAGGTGGAAACCCAATTCGGGAGAAAACCACCACTGTCGTCGTCTCTATCTTCAATATTTATTATAAAGAAAACTTCTTACAACCATGTACTGGCGCAGACTCATACCAGCAAGCAGGCACCCACCTGCAGAAGGCTACAACCTTCTCTCGTTTACTAGCCTCTCCTGGAAGGGAGCTACAACCCCCTGCTCTCGTTTACCAGCCTCTCCTGGAAGGGAGCTACGACCCCCTGCTCTCGTTTACCAGCCTCTCCTGGAAGGGAGCTACTACCCCCTGCTCTCGTTTACCAGCTACCACTGGAAGGGAGCTACAAGCCCCCCACTGAAGGCTTCGACCCTCAGCACCACTGTGGACCATGTTTCATCAATTTGCATACTGGATCCAACTCCACACATTTAAGCTCAACATACATCAAACTGAAACTTATACCCCCATCAATTCATTCATTGAATCATCAACCAATCAGCCAACAACTTGATCTTTAAATCAACATAATCAGCAGTCAAACAATCCAGATCTGTATAAATACATCATTGACAGATAGCAGTAAAACAGTAAAACAGATCAGACATTTCAATCCACATACTTCAGCAAAACCCTAGATTCCATACGCGCTTTTACTTCACTGAACCTGCGTATATACGCACTTTCACAGAAACAAACCTGCGTATACATCTGCACATATTTCAGAACTAATCTCAAATTCAATATGCGCTTTTTCTGAAACTAACCTGCATATGCACACGCCTTTTATGAAGTGAACCAACATATAGATCTGTGACTTTTCAGGACTATGCAGCTCTTCAGAACAGTTAACTCAGATCTCCTCCTTTACTTCAGCAAATATTTTCCAGATCACAGATCTAAACATTTCATAACTAGATCTAGACAATACATGGTCATTTCAGATCTAGAGATCCCTCTTCATCATTTTCTTCATCCATCATTGTATTCATAGATGCATTATTTGTTCAGATCTATTAATGAACTGTAACCCATTCCATGCAGATATACTTCAGAGTGAAGTATTCATTCCATGCCCAGACACACGCACACCCTTGCACTATGATATTCTTCTCCTTATATAGATTTAGCCTTTATCAATACCATGAGTCAAAACCACTCAACTGCTGATGGTATTCCTAGACGGGATCAAATAGATAATCCAGTGCTCAATACTATGGGCCAATACCATGGTTATGTCCCCTGGTTTTATAAATTTAGAGCGCAAATAGGCATATGCTACTTGGTACGTAATTTTCCACGTACATACGCTACTTTTCCTTTACAAACCCGCGTATGCTTTGTGACATGCTTTATTCATCATTACTTTGGCACTTACTGGAATTCCTTTCTTCTGTTACTTCTGAGCTGATCTGTAGATACATCATCCTTACATATTTAATACATAGGTTGCTTATCATAGGCAATTCATCAAGTAGGTTTCCATCAAGGACAACTTCATCAAGTAGGTTACCATCCAAAGACAACTCATCAAGTCAGTTTCCATCAAGGACAACACATTGCATCATATTGCCAACAATCTTACTTCATCAAGTAGGTTGCCATCAAGGACAACACATGCCAACAATCTCCCCCTTTGGACTTGATGGCAACCATGATGGTGTTTTATCACTACAATAGATAGATACATTGATTATAACCATTATTCAAACACCATGATACTCTCCCCCTTTGACATCAAGGGAAAAGGGCGGGTCAAAACCAAAACAAGGTTTTTTTTTTAAGAGCTCTGTAGATCTGATGTGTACTGAAGATACCATGCTCCCCCTGAGTTCATGCTGAATATTCAAACATAATATTCAATGAATCTATGACCTTTCCTATCACCAAGGACTCAAACTTACATCAATGATCCAACCAAGTGGATTTACATATGCGACACAAGTACCCAACCAAGTGGGTTTACACAATTTGACTCAACTACCCAACCAAGTGGGTTTACAAATTTGATCAAGTCCTTACATGACTGACTATTACAATTTTACATCATAGGTCTCAACGTGACCTTTTCATCAAATTACAAATATGACCTTTTGTAACAATTACCAAAAAGACCTCAAGAGAGAGATCATTTTTCAGAATCATCATAATGCCAACAATGCATCCTTTCCACATGACCAATGCTCCCCCTTAGCTTGTTCATTCTGAACACTTTCAACAACAAATCATCAGGCATCTTCATCAAATATCAGAGAATGAAACAGAAATATGAGAGCTGAAACAACACCAGAGATACCCAACAGCACTACAGTTGTGTTGAAGAATGCTGACCCAGGAAAAATTGTCATCAACCACCCATACGCGGATATCTATGTATAAACTCGCGTATATATGCGACTGTCCTTCATGAAATACGCATATTCAATTTAATCTTCTGATTTTAAGCGGATCTGATCTTCTGAAAGGTAGAGACAACTCCCAGCTTCTGTCTGAGATATTCGAATGCTTCCCTGGAATATATGAGAGAAGAAAGATAGGACAATGTAACTTTGTTTTCAAGTGTCATCCAACAATTGTAGCATAAGTACATCAATGACCAAGCCTTCAGGCTCTTTGCAACATCAACATATTCTTCCCAAGAGGAGTTATCATACCAGAACAATCTTCTTCAATAGACATTGTGTCAAGCAATCATCCATGTGATCTGTTATCACCAAGATCTTCATGATTTATATTTATTTCATAATCATGATATAACATGTGTAGGAATTATGTATAAAAGGTCTCAACCATGACAAAAGTCATCAGCAACAAACTCTGCATGATCTATCCTTATCTCTGAATCACAAGACTTCCATCTCATCCATGTGTGAAAACAAAAGATACTCTTCAGCAAAAAGCAATTAGGGATCATCCATAATCTCATCATAAGAAACCATGTATCATGTCATCATCATTTTAGCATGAGTATTATGAGAACTAAGGAATAAGCAAATACAATTCCAACAATGCAATCATTAGTAGTTAGATTGATGCTCCCCCTGAACCTATGTTCCTGATCTTTAGTTGTCTCATTGTTTTTCTTATCAGCAAAACATACGCTTATGTCTCCATTGGAACTCGCGTGTATACGCGGCTTTAGTTCATTAAACCCGCGTATGGAAAGTGAAATACATAAAAGTTTCACAACTTCATCTCCCCCTGAATTTGTACCACCTGTACCTGTCTTTTCTTGTCACATCAGATGCACTATTAGAAATAAACATAACCAAAATTACCAAACCAACCATGGGAATCATCATACATTGCTCCCCCTATGATGATACATTATTGATTCCTATAATTTATCTCACATTACTCCTGCAGTCATTATGAGAAGTAAGCTTTAGAAGCGGAAGACTGTAGTAGGATTATTATCCCCTACATTTTTTATCGGTCCTCCTTCTTTTTCCAACTTTGCTTGAAATTACTTATTGTGTGCTGGAAATTATCCAATTTCTCATATCTATTCATCCTGCATTATTTTTCTACATGTCCATACTTGTTACAAACATAACATCTTGTGTGACCAAAAAAGTAAGCATAGGGATCATAATGTGTTTTTCTATTCTTATTGCAATCAGCTGCTTTATGACGAAACTTGCTGCATGAAAAACAATATCCCTTAAAGAAACCTGAGTACCTTTCTGTGTAGAATCTGTTTGATTGTGACTGAAACAATTTTCTTTTGCAATTGGCTGCAACATGCCCATAATTATGACATTTAAAGCATTCAACATTATTGATCAAAGGAGGGAATGATTTCTTTTGAGAGTTCAAGATTGTTGGTTGACCTTTTGTCTCTTTCAATACTTCAGGTTTTGCATTGATATCTTTTGAATCTTGTGAACTAGATTCTCCTTTAACAGTTTCATGAAAACCAAGACCAAATTTAACAGAAGGAGACCTTTGATTACTAAGAATATTGTCCAGAATCTTAGTACTATCTTGAAACCTCAAAGAGTTTATCTTTTCTTCTAATTTACCTTTTAAAATGTTTACCTCAACCTTGATCTTTGGCATTGCTTCTTCATACTTTCTTCGACCCTTCTTCCTTCTTCTACTTGTTCATTCAATTTTAAAATCTCTTCTTTCAACCCATTTTCTTGTTCTTCAAATGTTTGTAAGTTATTCATTCTTCTTATTTGATTTTTCCAGATCTTCTTTGAGGGAGATGATTCTGCTTCAAGTCCTTTTTCTTCAAATGATTGTAGAAGTTCCTCATTCTTCTTATTTGATGCTTTGAGATCTGCTTTCAGAGAGATGATTTCTGCTTCAAGTCCTTCATTGTGATTGGTTACTTCATCATACAACCTTTGATACTTGTTTATCTGTCCATTCATTCTAGAGATCATATCTTGGTAGATAGATTCCTTCCTTTTAAATTGATCCCAATCATAACTTTCACTTTCATTTTCTCTATCTTCACCATTGCATGCACAAGGAAGTGAATTGCAAGAACAACAATCAATACCTGATTCATTATCTTCATTTTCTGCTGCACATGTTTTCTGAGATATCTCCTTTCTTTGAGTAGCCTTCTTCTTTTGCTTCCTTGCCATGAGCACTTGCAGATCTTGGTCAGAATCTTCTTCATCCTCATTTGACACTTCATCATTATCTTCATTTGTATAATAAATCTTTCCCTTTTCAATTTGTTTTCCTTTATCATGATTTTCTTCATAAGGACATTTAGCAGCATAATGACCAATTCTTCCACAAGTAAAACACTTGATGGGAAGCTTACCTTTGAATCTTCCAGTACCTGGTTGCAGTCTTCTCACAAAATTTGCTTCTTCTTCTTATGATATATAACTTGATTCCTAGACAACTTCCTTTTCTTTTCCTTTTGCACATGCCTTAAAGGCAACTTCTCTGATTTGAGATGGACCTTCTTTTCTCATTTCAAAGGCAGTCAGGATACCATGTAGTTGAACAATAGTAAGAGTTTACAGATCTTGCCTTTCTTCAATAGCTGACACTTTTGACTCAAATTTTGAAGTCAAATATCTTAAGACTTTTTCCACCAGAGTAGTATCGGTTATGGTTTCACCCAAATTTCTCATACGATTTACAATGTCATCTAGACGTAAAAAGAAACTGGCAATACTCTCATCGCTATGCATCCTTAAATTTTCGTATTCAATTATGAGAGTTTGGAGTTTTGCACTTTTTACCTTTATAGCTTAGAATGATTTTGTCCCATAATTCTTTTGCTGAATTTCGCTGCATCACTTTAACAAATTCTGATTCAGACATGCTTCCTAATAAAACATTGACTGCTTTGGCATTGATTTCATATTTCTTCCTTTCTGCTGCATCAGTAGGAATAATTCCCGGATACTGATAACCTTCTTCCACGATTGCCCATACTTCTGCACCAAGACTTTGAAAATATGCTTTTTTTCATATCTTCCAGAATAACAGATTACTTCCATTGAATAGAGGTGGCCTTAGAGAAAGTACTCCTTCATGACTTCCCATTGCGACGGATCTCCTCCAAGTGATCAAGCTTCTGCAGAAGGACCTGCTCTGATTCCAATTTTTGGGAAAAATACTGAGAGGGGGGGGGGGTATTTAGGGCTGACTGAAATTTTTTTACTTTTTCTTTCTCTAAAATCCATACGCTACTTTACTGAACCCAACTCGCGTATACACGTGGATATGCTTTAAAAAACTTGCATATTACCAGAGATCTCATTATGCAGATAATTCTTTACTTAGATCATTGCATCATTCATTCATTAGATATTTAGTAAGCAGTAAACATGTGCAGTAAGAACAGAATAAATCATCACACATAAGCAACACACATGAACACCAGGATTTAAGGTGGAAACCCAATTCGGGAGAAAACTATCGCTGCCGTCGTATCTGTCTTCAATATTTATTATATAGAAAACTTCTTACAACCATGTACTGGCACAGACTCATACTAGCACGTAGGCACCCACCTGTAGAAGGCTAAAACCTTCTCTCGTTTACCAGCCTCTCACGGAAGAGAGCTACACAACCCCCTGCTCTCGTTTACCGGCATCGCCTCTCCACGGAAGAGAGCTACGACCCCCTGCTCTCTCATTTACCAGCCTCTCTGAGAGCTACTACCCCCTGCTCTCGTTTACCAGCTACCACTGGAAGGGAGCTACAACCCCCTCACTGAAGGCTTCGACCCTCAACACCACTGCGGACCACGTTTCATCAATTTTCATACTGGATCCAACTCCACACATTTAAGCTCAACATATATCAAACTGAAACTTATACCCCCATCAATTCATTCATTGAATCAACAACCAATCAGCCAACAACTTGATCTTTAAATCAACATAATCAGCAGTCAAACAATCCAAATCTGTATAAATACATCATTGACAGATAGCAGTAAAACAGTAAAACAGATCAGACATTTCAATCCACATACTTCAGCAAAACCCTAGATTCCATATGCACTTTTACTTCATTGAACCTGCGTATATACGCGCTTTCATAGAAACAAACCTGCATATACATCTGCACACATTTCAGAACTAATCTCAAATTCCATACGCGCTTTTTCTGAAACTAACCTGCGTATGCACGCGCCTTTTCTGAAGCGAACCAACGTATAGATATGTAACTTTTCAGGACTATGCAGCTCTTCAAAACAGTTAACTTAGATCTCCTCCTTTACTTCAGCAAAGATTCGCCAGATCACAAATCTAAACATTTCATAACCAGATCTAGACAATACATGGTCATTTCAGATCTAGAGATCCCTCTTCATCATGTTCTTCATCCATCATTGTATTCATAGATGCATTATTTGTTCAGATCTAGTAATGAACTGTAACCCATTCCATGCAGATATACTTCAGAGTGAAGTATTCATTCCATGCCCAGACACACACACACCCTTGCACTATGATCTTCTTCTCCTTATATAGATTTAGCCTTTATCAATACCATGAATCAAAACCACTCAACCGCTGATGGTATTCCTAGACGAGATCAAATAGATAATCCAACGCTCAATACTATGGGCCAATACCATGGTTATGTCCCCTGGTTTTATAAATTTAGAGCGCAAATAGGCATACACTACTTGGTACGTAATTTTCCACGTACATGCGCTAATTTTCCTTTACAAACCCACGTATGCTTTCTGACATGATTTATTCATCATTACTCTGGCACTTACTGGAATTCATTTCTTCTGTTACTTCTGAGTTGATCTGTAGATACATCATCCTTACATATTTAACACATAGGTTGCTTATCATAGGCAATTCATCAAGTAGGTTTCCATCAAGGACAACTTCATCAAGTAGGTTTCCATCCAAAGACAACTCATCAAGTCAGTTTCCATCAAGGACAACTTCATCAAGTAGGTTGCCATCAAGGACAACACATTGCATCATATTGCCAACAATCTTACTTCATCAAGTAGGTTGCCATCAAGGACAACACATGCCAACAATAACACCTTCAAAAATATCTTATTACTAAAAATTCACCGTACTCACCAACAAGATCAATCCATCTCACCAACAAAATTCCACAACTTAAATTTATCTTGCAAATTTGACTTTGCTTATAAATAAATTTGGACGGACATTTTTGGAGTTAAAACATTGTTATCTTGCCCTTTTTTTCTTGCATGATTATTTATTTTTTGTCTTTATCTTACTTCTGTCAGGTCATATTAATATACTCTCCACGTCTTCAAACACTACTCTATTGTTTCTAAGTTAAACTGTTGTTTTTCTCAATTCTGGTGAGTTACAAGATTTAACAAAGGTTATTTTATTTTTATATAGCTCCAAATTTGGCTAAACTACCAACTCTGCATCTCTTAACTGTTCATTCCATCATTCCATGTTGTCAACTCGTTCATGTGTTTGTTATCAAGATTTAATTCTCTCATGTTATGTTTAACATAACTTCCAAACTCCAAGTTGCTAACTTGTTCATCCAAATATGACATATAATGCCAAATTTATAATATTTTGACTCATTTATGCTTTAGGCTCTAATCCTTCTCTTATGGATGTTGCTCCCCCTTAAATGTACTCCTCTTATGTTGTAGTATTGTTGTGGTATATTTCTCCTTTCTATAAAAATCTTCTCTTATTTGATCACCAAGACATTTTCCCTTTTGGTTGAAGTGCTTCATATTTAGTTTGATCACCAATACTACTCCCCATTTGACATGAATGGTAAAGACACCAACATCCCCCCCTTGTTTATAATCGCCCCCTTTCATGTTGATCCTGTGGACATAGAAGTTTCATCTTGATATGCTAATTGCTTGTTGGATGCCTTTCTTCCCCTTGAGGAAGATGTAGTGGAGGGAGGAAAGAGGAATTACTCCCATTCTCTTCCTTAAATACTCAAATTGATCTCTTGGGATAGGTTTGGTGAAAATATCAGCCACCCACTCTTTTGTAGGAACATACTCCAGCTTGACAATATGATTCGCAACATGCTCTCTTAGGAAATGGTACTTGATTGGGATATGATTTTTCTTTGAGTGAAAAATAAGATTTTTGACATGTTGATGTAATTGTCACAAATAATAGGAAGAGGTTGATCATAAAACACTTGTACATCCTACAATTTTTTCTTCATCCATAATAGATTAGTGCAAAAAGAAGTTTATGCTATATATTATGCTTCAATGGTAGATAAGGAGATTGAAGCTTACTCTTTCTCAACCATGAAACAAGACTTTCTCCAAGAAAGAAAGCACCACCACTAGTGCTCTTTTGATGATCTACATCACCTACTCAATCAGTATCAGTATAGGCAGTTAGTGAAAAATATTTACCTATTGGATACCAAAATCCATATTCCATTGTTTCTTTTAAGATATATGAGAATCCTCTTGGATATCTATTTGGGGGTTGCTTGAAATCTTCCAACAATACCAACTTCTTGCATAATGTCTGATCTTAAAGTTGTCAAGTATAATAGGTTGCCAATAATAAACCTATATAAAGTCTGGTCCACTCTTGGTGATTCGTTAATCCTTGTAAGCTTACAACCTGTAACCATTGGTGTGCTTACTAAAGAACACTCCATGCCAAATTTATTCAATAAGTCCTTGAGATACTTGCTTTGTGAAATAAAAAATCCTTTGGAATTTGTGCAATCTAAAATCCAAGGAAATAAAAAATTTCTCCAAGCATATACATCTCAAATTTTTCCTTCATATCAGCTACAAACTAGCTTGTTAGATGATTTGAATCACTATCAAAAATAATTTCATCGACATAAACAACCACCACTATTAAATTTCCATCAATATTTTTAACATACAAATTACTATCAATTGTGCCTTTTTTGAAACCACACTTGAGAAATTAATTGTACAACTTGGAATACCAAGCTCGTGGGGCTTTATTGAGACCATACAAGTCCTTCTTCAATTTTCAAACATAATCAAATTGATCCATCACCATAAAATCACCTAACTTCTCTATATAAACTTCTTCCTATAAATCTCCATTTAGAAAAGCATATTTGACATCCATTTGATATATCTTTAATTTCATTAAATGGGAAAATGCCAAAAACATTATGATAGCTTCTAATCAAGCAACAAGAGCAAATGTTTCATCAAATTCCATACCTTTGATTTGTGCATAGCCTTTGCAAACTAATCTTTCCTTGTTTCTTATCACTTCTCCATGCTCATTAAACTTATTCCTAAAGACCCACTTAGTGCCAATTGCATTCTTGTTTGTTGGTCTAGGAACAAGTTCATTTTAACCAATTGTCATCCTGGATGGATTGCGCAACATCCTTTGTTTTCATCATTGATAACAGAGCTACATGCCTTTGAGTGGGGGGATTTAACATCTTCCTTATTGTATGTACGTCTGTGTTTAAATCACCAATGATTTGACCACCTAGGTGGTGTTTTTTCACATACCTTGAAGGATCTTTGGCTTGAGGACTAAGGGGCTCTTCATTGTCTTCTTCTGAAGGCGAATCTTCAACCTTCTCATAATTTTTGACCTGATCATTGGAGTTGTTATTTATTGGTTGATTGTATTCATATTCAATACATTCATCCACTTTGACATCATTCCAATAAACAATCATCTTTTTATTCTTATTATATCACCTATAGCCTTTTCTATTATGAGAATATCCAAGAAAAATACCTTCATTAGCCCTTGCATCAAACTTACCAATATTTTCATTGTTCTTCTTGATATAACACTTCTAAAAACTTTGAAATGATTGAACGTTGCAAGTATTCCATACCAAATCTCATAGGGATTATTATCACTATTTGGTTTGAAGTGAGCTTTCTTGAGAATCACTACTATTGTGTGAATAGCTTCAACCCAAAATATTTGTTGAACATTCCTTTCCCCCATCATTTCTTTGGCCAACTATTGAACAGATCTATTTTCTCTTTCTGCTACACCATTATGTTGTGGATTGTCTACTATAATGAACTACCTTTTGAAGTCACGCTTCTTGCAAAATTCATCAAATTCTTTTGAAGTAAATTTACCTCCATTATTAGACCTTATGCTCTTAATTTTACAATTTGTCTCATTCTCAATAGTTGCTTTAAAGTCTTTAAACTTCTCAAAAGCTTCTAATTTTTCTCTGAGAAATGTAACCCACATCATTCTGCTGAAATAATCAATGATAAGCATGAACTACAATTGTTTTGTGGGTAACTATTTTCTTTATGTTCCACACAAGTCCATGTGAAATAGATGCAATGGCTTAGTTGATTATCACTCATTGTACTTGTCAAGTCGAGATTTCTTACCTAAATGACAAGACTTCCAAGTAGTATTCTTAGGATTTGAAAGCTTTGGAAATCTTTGACAACATTCTTCTTGCCCAATATGACTATTTGATCAAAGTTTAGATGTCTAAGTCTCATATGCCACAACCAACTCTAATCAATATTTGACAAGAAACATATTTATGTCATTTTTTTATAACATATACATTCCTATATGTTCTCATAGCTTCAACTAAAACTTCAACAATTCCTGCAAACTTGATTTGACAATTCTTAGCCTTGAAAACCACATCATAGCCTTGGTTAGACATATGAGACACACTAAGAAAATTGTGCTTCATCCCATCAACAAATAAAACATTTTTGGCTTTACTTCTTCCATTTGACAGACTAGAAACTCCTTTACCAACAATTTTACCATGTGTGTTATTACCAGAAGTCACATTTAATTTCTCAACTAGTTTCCACGTCAATAACTTAATTTTGTCTCCTAAGATGTGCATGTAGAAACCATTATCAACGTACCAATTACTTCCTTCGTTATAAGCATATAAAACAATATTATGTTGCTCTATGCTTTCTTTTTCTTTTTATACCTTGGGCTCTTGGATTTCCTTCTCAACAACTGGTTCAAGCCACTTCTTGTTAAGTTTGCAATCAGTTGTTTTATGCCTAAATTTAGTTATAACATTGAATCAAATTACCTGGGTCTGCTCGTCCTCTTTCTGATTGGATGATAATTTCTTCTTCTCGATCTGAGTTGCTTATATGGTAGGTTCACCCTGTAGTTTGTTTCCTTATGTCCATATTTGGTACATGCAAAACAATAGCCAGAAAATATTTCTTCATACCCAGGAGTAAATCGACTTATGGAGCTTTGTTGGGTTTATCTCTGTGAATTTCAATTTTATTCTTCAACGTTAATTGTCTTTTGTTGGGAAAAAATCATCCTCTCATTGCGTTGTTGATTGTTTGAATCTTGCTGACTATTGTGTTAAGTGTTTTGTTTATCTCTCTATTGTTGCGTTGACCCTTCTTTGGTTTATTTCACAAAGGTAATCAACTTCTTTCCATTTTTTGTTGTTGTTGAGCTAGAATCGACCTCAAATCCAAGACCATTTCAATTATTGGAGACTCTCTATGATTCTAGAAGCTCATTTAAATTTTGTATCCCCTTTCCAAACTTCTGATTAAAACTTGACTAGGTCTTCTCCTTTTCCAACTCTTTCCTTAGGGAAACAACCTATCTTTCAAGCCTCTCACAAGTTTGATTCTTCTCACTCAAATGTTGGTTTAAATAATATTGTATCTTCATACCTTCTTCAATTTACAGTAGCATAGTTTCAACAACTTAAGCTTTGTCCTTGATAAGTAACTCTTTCTGGGTTTTATTTTTATTTCTCGTCCTTTCAATTTCTTCAAGAGCACTGACCAACTCTCCTTCTAAGTCAACCTCAACCTCAACCTCTTCACCATTAGAATGGATGGCTTACACTTCCATATTTTTTATATCCAAAAGCATGAATTCTTTTAGAATTTCATCATCTTTGTCCTCATCAGAGGATTAGCTACATTCAGTTTCAGATGAGTTGGAATCTTGGGTGTAGAAGCTCTTCTTTTTAGCCTTATTCCTTTCCTTTCTCACTTTCTTGAACTTCTCTTTAGGATCATATTCCTTTTTCCTCTTTTTAGGACACTTGGAAGTATAATGACCAACTTTACCATAATTAAATCACTTAAAAGGTAACTTGCCTTTATACTTGATTGAGCCTCTCTTGATATATTCCTTATGAACTTTTCTTCTTCTTGATCTGATTCACAACAAGAATCAACATGCTCTTCTTTGGACTTCTTAACTACTTTGAAAGTTTACTCCTTTTCTACAGACTTTCCATTTTAGATTCTCATCTCATAGGCATTGAATGTTCCAAGTAGTTGGTCCAAAGTGAGAGTCTTCAATTCTACCATCTCCTCAATGGTTGATATTTTCTTCTAATTTCTCACCAAGGCCTCTTATAGTGTTCACAACCTCATCAACTCTCAAGAATTACTTTGGAATATCTTCATCATCATGCATCTTTAAATACTCAAATTTCATTCTAAAGTCTTGAAGTTTATCCTAATTTACATTTTTGTCACCTTTGCAGTAACTACTCATCTTGTCCCAAACATCTTTGGCAATTGTGCAATCCTTCACCTTGACTAGTTTTGATTCAAGTAGGTCAGCAAGCAAGGCATTCATGGATTTAGCATTGCATGTGAAATCTGTCTCGTGACCTTTAGTAATCACTATTGGAGACTTTTGATATTCTTCTTCTACAACTTCCCACACATCAACTCCAAGTGATTGAAAATAGGTCTTCATCCTTACTTTCCAAAACGCATAGTTTTTTTCATTAAACATAGATGACCTATTGGTGAATCCTCCTTCCTGGTTTTCCATGGTCCTTGATCTTTCTTCTAGGTGTTAAACTAATATGAAGTAACCTTGCTCTAATACCGATTGTTAGAAACTAGGAAAATACTAAGAGGGGGGTGAATCAGTATTATAGGAATTTAAAAAAAAATATTTCACTTGCAATGATACTAGGACACTAAGAAATAATTTAGAAATTAATTTAGATGAGAATGGAAAGAATAAACTTAACTAGCACAAATAGTGCATACAAATTCTTCAAACTTTTATTCTATATATTCACAAGAAAATCTACAACTTTTTGTTACAAAATCATCTGAATACAACCAGCAAGAAGCAACTACTTCCTAATTAAGCAGCTACAACTGAAAGGAGATACAACCCCTAAGTTTATCAGCTTCTATTGAAAGGAGCTTAAACCCCTAAGTATTGACCAACAAATACTAGAAGGAGCTACAACCCCTGAGTTTATTAACTTCTACTAAAAGGAGCTTCAACCCCTAAGTATTTACCAAAAACTACTGAGAGGAGTTACAATCCTTGACTTGCAAGATACAACTTGCATAACCTCTATGATTCATCTTTCATACAATTTTTGTACTCAAATCATGAATCCATTCTCTTTTACAAAACAATTAAATTTGTCACTTCAACACTCTCTACAATAACCATTACAACACCTTCAAAAATCTCTTATTACTGAAAATTTCACAATGCTCACCAACAACATCAATCCATCTCACCAACACAATTCCACACCTTAAATTTATCATGAAAATTCGACTTTGCTTATAAAGAAATTTGGACTGATATTTTTGGAATTAAAACGTTGTTATATTTCACTTTTGTTCTTTCATGAATATTTATTTTTTTGTCTTTATCTTGCTTCTATCAAGTCATTTGAATCTTCTCTTCGCGTCTTCAAACACTTCTTTGTTGTTTCTTTGAGAAAAACAGAGTTAAATCGATGCTTTCTTCAATTTCGGCGAGTTATAGTATTTAGCAAAGGTTCTTATATTTTTAGATAGCTCCAAATTTTGCTGAACTTCCAACTCTGCCTCTCTTAACTATGTGTTCCATCATTCTAAGTTTCCAACTCATTTATGCATTCATTATCAAGATTTAGTGCTTTGATGTTATGTTTGGCATAACTATAAAACTCCAACTTGTCGACTCGTTCATACAAATATGGAATATAATGCCAAATTTATAAGTTTTCAACTCATTTATGCTTTAGTGTATAAGCCTAACCTGCAATTGCTTTGTTTTATCCCCAAAGGATTTAAAGTGCACTAACAAATATTAGCTCATTGGGCTCGAGCGCCTTACTAAAACACACATATAACCTTTTTCTGACCTCTTTATGTCATAGCCCCAAGGGCTCAATAAAAATTTCATTATTCCCCACATCCCCGATCATTATACATGCATAAACCAAGTCTTGGTGTTAAAATTTAGCCCTTGGCCTACCCTCTGGGATCACTTGTCAAGTGGGTCTGTCATTGCACCTTTGATATAGGTTGTCAGCTCTTCTTTCTACATTCGATGTGTCCTGGTGCTTTGTCGGCCTAGATATATTCGTCGTGTGCCTTTTTTTTCTCCAGGAAAATGCCTCTTGGATAACATGTCTGATGTGGGGCCACCCGATGCCCATTCTCATTGGTCCTTATCTATGCTTTGTACATCCACCATGTCTCGGTGCTCTATCATCCCGACGGTTCCTCCTTTGAGCACACTTGAAATCTTTCGAGGTCCAAGGAATAGGATGAGGTGTCTTGGTGGGTACCACCATAAATCTCATGGACCAATCACCTGAAACCCAGGATTATTATTTTTTTTATAGCTGCCACATGTGGCCAACGCCTAGTCATCACATAGATACTTGCCTATGCACCTTTTAAACCTTCCGGGAAAGCCCTTCCAAGATGTCGTCGTGCTAACATCACCAACGCCACATCGTGAAATTTGAGTGGTGACATGTGTCATTTATATTTGGCCCACTAGGGCACCCAAAAGAACTGAATCTTCTTGCCACATGTCCTTCGTAATAATGTCATGTTGACCACTTAAATTTTTCCACGTGTCCTGTCAAAGAGGAGAGAGAAAGGGGTCTCGAGAAAATTTTAATTTTGCACTTGCTTTCCACGCTAGCATGGCTGCAATCTCATTGGGCTTCTTATCCACCAAGCTAGCCCATCTCTGACTCATCTCAAGCCTTTTTAAACCTACACTCACCTTGTTACTTATAGGCTAGCCTTTACGAGCTTAGTTTTTAAGTGGGGCCCTCCCACTTTTTACTTGTGCCAATAATAAATCTCGTCGCTACTATTGTCAGGAAATGTCTACCTGTGCTTGTGTCATCCCATATTCTCCTTTGTGTGCACTTCTTGATCCTTCCAGGGCATCCTTCCATTGTGATGATGTGTGTAGTGAGTCTTGCCACGGGCCAATAGAAATGGTTGTCACTTGTTGTTGTTTTCCTAGAGCTTTGGTTAGCGAATCCTCCAACTTACTAAGAAACTTTCGGAGAAACTCCAAACTAACAAGCGCCAAGGGTTCTTCCAACCATTGTTGGCTCTGTAACTTTTACTTTTAGGTATCTCACCTTTGACTGGATCTAACTTTCAATCTAGGAGTACATTCTTGATCTTCCACATACCACTGGAAAGCTCTTTCAAAGCTCTATCCATATAAGTGGATTCCAACTACATTTTGGGTGATCTTCTTAACTGGAAATGGCTTCAAAGTGTCTGCACCTTTCCACCTTGGCCTTTTACATACTTTACAATCATCTCTACTTTGCCTTCAACCTCATCACTTTTGCCATCAATGACAACTTATTTCTATCAAAGATAGTCTGCTCTCTTGATATTTTCTTGACATTCAGGATGTAAATTAGCTACCTCAACCCCATACAACTAAAAGTGAACTACCATCTTGAGTATTTAATATTTGTATAATCAAATTTTGTACCAACCTTGTGTGTATCTTCTGTATGGCCAATTTTTGTACATGAATACTTTGTTGATGGTATATGAGGACTATGTTGTACAAACAATCTTGTAAATAAACCAAACTTTAAGGATAGATATTATGTTATGGAAGCTACCTTGTATGAAGACTAGGTTGTGTAAAACCATTGTATATGGAAGACCCCAATATATGATAATTCTCAAATGAATATACTCTTATATAGACAACTTACATGATATTAAAACTTTATCATTTTCCCATGCATGCACTAAATATCATCACAAAGTAATGATTTTGAACATGATAGAGTAAAATGGATTCGAAACATATAGAAGGATAAAAGGGTAAACAATTTCGAAATGAATGGAGAGGTGGCAGAATATTCACTTTTTGAATTATTTTAACTCAATAGGGAGGACTTAATTTTAGACATATCATGTCAAACGAGTATTTTGAAATTGAATGTATAGAGATGTAGTATGAGGGGTTATGATGATATAATAGGATAGTAGTTCTGATATTAATTATGAGTATGGAATGGCTATGATAATATAAAGTATTGTATAGTGGAGTCATGATCATACATTAAAAGAGTTTTGAAATATGATGGAAAGGACTAGGGTATTTAATCATGTATGAAAATTATGGTTTTGAAAAGAATGAGGTAGGAATAAAAATTATTCAAATAGGACTCGCAAAGGTTTCTCTAAAATATATTGGAAATTATGATTACTAAGAGTAATGATAAGGAAACATAGATGTAACACTATTTTTAATTTTAATTTTTTGTTAACAAAATTAAAAGTATTAAAAAATTATTCATGTCGAACTTGGATAATTCTTATCACTTAAATTTGAACAGTTGTTGGTATCTTGATTATGTGTGTTTTCTTCTATCTTCTCTTTCTTGTTGTATATCTTTAAATGCTTGTTGTGACTAACTTGTTTCCTTATGATATGTATGATCAAGTTATAGCTAGCTCATTTCCTTGTACAATGTATGATCAAGTCATAACTAAATTTTTCCCTTTTGGAATATATGATCAATATCGAACTAATATGTTTTCTTCTGACACATATTATCAAGTTTTAACCAATTTGTTTCCTTTTGGCATGTGTAATTAGGTAGTTATATTTTATTTTTTATTTGGATCATAATGTTTTCGTTTCATTCTTTTGTAGACTTCATTTGAAGTACTGAGCTTGTTAGATATAAATATAACTAATTGTACAAATTCTCTATGCAATAACCATTTAGTTCCTTTTGAAAATTAAATGCTTAAGGCATGTCCATCATGTAAATGTCCTCCCTGAATCAATTTTTTTATCATAGTAGGCTATCATTTTTAACTTTGAACAATGATTAAAATATTTTGATAGATTTCATAATCACTAGGTAGGTATTTTTATTGAGAATTTTTATTAGGTTTTTTTGGTTTTCCAACAAAAATTCAAGTCTAGATTGTGTAATAAACCTGGATTTTCACAAATTTCATCTTGGCTTGTTGAATTAATAGGGAAATAAATTCATCATTATTGATTGGATTATTGTAGAGTTTCCATGTGTGACCATTGACCACAATTGAAACCCCTTATTCATTAGTTGTCTTTATCTTCTTGGAAAAAATTTCGAAAATTTCTTCAACCTCATAAGGGCAAATCCAGTGAGTGGTGAACTTTCCCTTGAAATCCTTGAATTTGGATTCAAAGAGAAAGGCCCTGTCACTGAATTTGAATTTAGTTTTCTCATTAAATGTATCATGAAAATTTATCTGTAGTTACTAAATCAAAGTATTTTATTTTAGAGCATCTTTTCATATTTCATCTAGTTCATTTAGTTGTACAATTCTTTGCTTTTGTGTGCCAGAAAATTCCATTCCTAATTCAATTGCAACTCTAAAATTTTGGATTTGATATTCAATGGGAAGGAGGACTTGCATTCCATACACCAATTCCTAGGGGGTGAAACCAGTGGTATTCTCCCATGCCTCATAGGCCCATAAATCTTTTGGAATGATATTTTCCCAGTATTTTTGATAAAGTTTGTAGATTTCACTTAGGCATTTTCCTGTGAATGATAAGGTGAAAACTTCCAGTGCTTATTCAGAAGTGAATTGTGCTCCTTGGTTAGTAACAATTTATTTTGGAACTCCATATATATATAGGAAATTGACTATTGATTGTTCAGTTGCTCATGTTAAGGTTATTGCTTCCACCCATTTGGTAACATAATCAATACAAATTATTATGTATTTTTTTTCTTTTGAGAAAGTATGAATAGGCCCTACAAAATCCATAGCTCATTGTTTAGAATTTTTCACAAGAGATTGTGGCTAAATAGGAATCTCATCTATTGCTATTGGTCCACCCATTCATTATCAACTATGACAACTTCTAACATATTTCTTGGCATCTCTAAAAAGAGTTGGCGAATAATATCCCAAATGAAGCACGTTGTAAACATTCATTTTATCTCTAAAATTACTACCACATGGTTCATCATGACATGATTTTAAAATATCAAAGAGTTCATCTGCTCTAATACACCTATGAATTATCAAATATGGATTTGTCTAGAAAATATTTCCTTTGATCCATGAGTATTTGGAACTTTTCTCAATAACCTTCTTCTCTCGTGGTGAGAATTCTATTGGTAAATCCCCTACAGATAAATAATAAGCTACTTCTACAAACCATGGAGAGTTAATATATATAGAAAATAAATTCTCAATTGGGAAAGTATTTGAGACTAAAAAAACCTCACTAGAATTGTTAATGCAAGAGAGAAACTTTACAACAATAATTTTATTTATATGTTGATCGAGGACAATAATTTTAAATTTTTACAACAATAATAGTCATCTTGTTACCCTACCATTATTTATAGGTTTTGTATTCAGTATATAATGGTGTAATGACCATTATGTGTTGAAAATGCTTCAAGAAAATCTAGTTTTGACTTTGCCTTGGTCAAACTGGATTAAAATTCGAATTTCAATTTCAGTAGAATACTTCAATGTAGTTAACTGAGGTGGCATGGATGTTTTCACTTAATTAACTTAGATAATTTGATTTGTAGACACTCGAGTTCAATTCTACATGATTTATTCCTAATTTGTAGCAATCTAATCCAGTTAAGTTTAGTTATTTTCAGTTAAACCAGTTCCAATTGTTGGAGAAACTAATGGGGGTTCAAGTTCTGCAGTGTAACTTCAGTCACACTCGTGGTCATCCAATTAACTAATCAATCATCCCAAAATAACTAATGAATGCAAAGAATTTGAGTTACACATTTGATATTGGAGTTCAAGGGAACTGTACTATCAGTTGTAAACTAATCCTAGTTGTACAAGTGGTGCATGCAGTCAGAGGATGGGCCTACATGAATTGCGAAATCCAATTGAGGAATTTCCCTAAAAAAATGGGCTAGTTCCTCAATGAACGACGCAAGGAAATAGGATCTTGGTGGATTGAAAATTTGGCTAAGTATTGGCCAAGTTCATTCAGTCAGGCAGAGGATAGAAGATACAGGTGTAGGTTGTGCTCAAGCTTGAGAAATCATATTGTATTCATCCAGATTCTTTGATTAATGAAATACATATATTAAGGTGTTTTAAGCAATTTATTTCCCCTAGATAAATCTCTATTTATGTGTGTTGAATCTTGATGCATGTTAATTATTTGTGTTCTCGAGCATGAATTTACTTTCGTGGATCAATAGAGTAGCTTCTAGTCTTGTGATTTAGAAAATTTCATGAGAAATTTAGAATCTACACATTAATTTCTACATGGTATCAAAGTTGGATTCAGAATAGAGCAGAAATTAGAAGTTGTTTCTCAGAGGCTCAAATTTAGAGATTAGTGTTGCGGGTTTTCTTCAAAACTGAGAAGATGGCTTTCAATGGACTAAGGCTAGAGTATTCCTTGGAAGGAACCTCTAATTTTTTTGCATGCAAGGATCGCATGGAGGCGGTATTGGATGAAAAATATATGCTAGAATACAAATCATGTTGCAAAACCACAAGCATCGAATGCCCATAATCCTTTTCAATGGAAGAAATATGTATCCAAAGCGAGGAGAATATTATTGGAGGGTGTATGGGACCATATTGTCTCAAATATCCACAGAAAGGAAACTTCATTCGCGATGTGGAAAACACTGACAGAGTTGTTCGAGAACAATAGTGACCATAGGAAGTTGGCACCCTTGGAAAAGCTTCGAAGCATCAAGATGAAAAATAATGATACAATTCTATAGTACCTGAGCAAGTTTACACAATGTTGTGATGAACTTGGCAGGGTTGATGTTAATGTTCCTAAAGAATATTTGGTAGCTCTACCCCTTTTGTTCCTTCCCAAGAGTTGGCATAGTTATCAAGATTTGGTAAATGGTAGAGATAAACTAGCAAGTTGGGAGCGTTTATGGTCTGATCTAGTGCAGGAAGAAATAAGGAGGAGTAACAAAGACGAGACTTCATCTAAGGTTGAGGATGAGGAGAATTGTGCCTTGGCTGGAAAGGAAACGAAAGGGAAAGGGAATAAATCCCAATCCAAAGTAGAATCTAGTCAAGGGGGCAAGAAGAAAGACTTGTCTAGAATCAAGTGCTTTCACTATCATGAATTCGGTCACTATGCCACGAAATGTCCACACAGGAATAAAAGCAAGAATATCTCAGGAGAAGCAGCAGGAAAATATCTAGCTTCACAATTTGAGCTTGATTTTACTCTCATTGCATGCATGGAAAGAATGATGATGGGAAGTGTGTGGTATCTCGATAGCAGTGCCTCATTCCATATGACGGGGAACAAATTATTTTTCAGTGACTTGGAGGAGAAATACCTCTAGACGCACATCAATATGGGAGATTATGGAAGGTACAACGTGATTGGGATTGGCACTACCACCTTTTAGAGGGACTCAGGCTCCCCTCTCAGGCTCAAGGATGTCATGTTTGTACCAGGTCTAAAGAAGAATATGGTTTATGTCGCGGTGTTGGAAGACCATGGCTACGATGTGATATTTAGCAAAGGAAAGGAATTCCTTAGACACATCGCCACGGGACAAGTGAAGCAGATCAATGTTCGAATGAATAACCTCTATAGGATGGATGTGGAAGATTATCCTACTTTGAGCACAAATGCAAAAAACGTGCAAAGCCAGGATGTTAGCAAATTATGGCATAGAATACTTGGCCATTTGCATCAAGGAACTTTGAAGATCATGCAACAGATCATCATAGGCCTCCCCAAAGGAACACTAGAGCATCATAATACATGAAAAGGTTTTACCTTGGGGAAGCACACAAAATCCACCTTCAATGATTGGGATATTAGGGCACATGCAATCCTTGAAAGGGTCCACTCTAATGTTTGTGTACCTTTATCAACAACCTCCACCTCCAAGCACATGTATTATGATATATTTGTAGATGATTTATGACATAAGTCCTGGATTTTTTTCATGCAGAAGAAAGACCAAACATTCTCCAAGTTTGTTGAATTTAAAGCACATGTTGAGAAATAAACTGACATGAAATTGAAGGCTACCAAGAGCGATAATGGTGGTGAATATGTGTCGAATGAGTTTAAAAATTTATGTGCAAAGGAAGGCATTTGATGAGATTTGACAACACCCCACAACCCACAGCAAAATGGGGTGGTTGAGAGGAATAACATAAGTATTTTGGGTGCAAAAAGGGTGATGTTGCATGATCAGGGCCTACCTATGCACTTGTGGGCCGAAGCATGAAATACAATGGTCTATTGCAGAATATGAGTATTCATCGAATTCTTGGGATGATTACACCAGAAGAAAAATTTGCAGAGAAAAAACTAGATGTGTCACACTTCAATATGTTTCAAGTATTAGTATATTTCCATTTCTCCAAGGAAGAAATGAAAAAGCTAGAGTCGAAAACAAAGTTGGAGATATTTTTGGGGTACACTGATACACCTCACAACTATCGTGTGTACTTTCCATCTATCAGGATGAAAATTTTTCGTAGAGATGTGAATTTCAATGAGGAAAAGGTAATGAAGTGTTCCCTTGAGAGGGAGATTTAGTCACATGCATATCATGAGCTTTTGACTCCAAAGGAAGAACCTCAAGAATTTGTCGAGCAACCACATAGAGTGGAGACAACCACTCAAGCAGGGACATATATGGAAGGAAGGAAGTGAACCATGGAAGTTGACATATTATTCCAGGATGTTAGAGATAATGTGGGAGCACCCACATCATAATGCAGGAAGAGGATGTCATCGAATTGGTACACTCGCTACATGGATCTGATGATTGAGCTAGTAGATACATAACCATCCTCATTCGAGGAAGAAATAGAGAAACATGTATGGGTTGATGCTATGGTAGAGGAATATGATTCCATTGTCAGAAATAGTGTTTGGGAAGTGGTCCCAAGACCAACAGAAAAATCAGTGGTAGGTTCAAGATGGCTTTACAAGGTAAAGCATGCAACAAATAGAAGCATAGAGAAGCACAAGGCCATATTTGTGGCCAAGGGGTACTCTCAGGTAGAAGGGATTGATAATGAAGAAACATTTTCTCCTGTAGCAAGGTAGTCTTTTATTGGATCAATTCTTTCTCTGGTTGCACAGATGGGGTGGAAGATCCACCAGATGGATGTGAAGACAACATACCTCAATGGATTTATTGAGGAGAAGGTGTACACTGAACAACCTTAAGGTTTTGAGACCTTTGACAGAGAGTCACATGTGTGTTGACTCAAGCGAGCATTGTATGGGATGAAGAAAGCACCTCATACTTGGTACATCGGGATCGATATCTACCTCACCGATTTGGACTTCACCAAGGGTGAAGCATGTGCAAACATTTACCACATCTTGGTAGAAGGTAAATTGGTTATTATAATCTTTTATGTTGATGACTTGATTTTGACCGGTGATGAACAACTTATCATTCTTGCAAGGAGGACCTTGTAAGAGAGTTTGAAATGAAGGACATGGGTCTGATGCACTATTTCCTCGATTTGGAAGTATAGGAAGGAGAAGGGGAAATATTTGTGTCTCAGGGAAAGTATGCCAACCAGATACTTCAGAAGTTCCACATGGATAGATGCAAACCCATGGAGACTCCTCTAACGACCAACTGGAGGAAGGAGGATGCCACTTCAGGTGAGGAAGTGGATGCTACCGTGTACAGGAAGTTGGTGGGTTCACTCATGTACCTTTGAACACATGGCCATGCATGTATTATGCAGTCAAAGAGTTGATTCAAGCCATGTTTGAATGAAAAAATTATTTTGGACTTTGGTACAAATGGACAAAGGGAGTGAAGCTGCAAGGGTTCACAAATGTAGATTCGGCGGGAATTCCATCAAACTAAAAGAGAAAATCAGGAGGAATTTTCAGTGTTGGGTCAATAGAATTTTTTTGTTACAACATGAAGTAGATATCTATAACACGCATCTTAGTATAAGCAGAGTACATGGATGCCAGTTAAGAAAAATGTTAGGATATCTGGATGAGAAAGATTCTTGTTCAGTTATTTGGTCAGATGATGGATCCTATTGTGATTTAGTGTGACAATCAGAGTTGTATCAAACTCTCCGAGACTACAGTTTTTCATGATCGATCCAAGCACATATATATCTGGTACCACCATCTATTAGATTGTGTGCAGAGGAATATCATGTTGTTGCAATACATTTTGAAAGAGGATCAAGATGCAAAAAAAATGACAAAAGAAATATAAAGAGGTTAATTCAAGTTCCATAGAAGTAGGGTTGGGGTATCTGATAATCCATTTCTTGTTGAGAGGGAGTGTTGAAAATGCAGCAAGAAAATCTAGTTTTGACTTTTCCTTGGTCAAACTAGATTAAAATTTCAATTTCAATTTCAACATAATACTTGGAGATCATTAACTCAGGTGAAATGGCTTTTGTCACTCAGTTAACTCACTTAATTCAAGTTGGAGACGTTTGAGTTTAGTTCTACATGATTGATTGCTAATTTGTAGTAATACAAGTCAATTAAGTTTATTTATTTTCCGTTAAACTAGTTCCAATTATTGGAGAAACTAGTGGAGGGTCAATTTGTCCAGTGTAACTTCAATCACACTCAATGGTCATCCAGTTAACTGATCAATCAACCCAAAATAATTGATGCATGCAAATAATTCGAGTTACCCAGTTGAGATTGATTTCAAGAGAGGTGTACTATCAATTGTAAACTTATCCAAGTTGTACATGTGGTGCATGTAGTCATAGGATGGGCTTATAGGAATTGTGCAATCCAATTAAGGAATTTACCTAAAAATAGGGGTTAATTCCTCAATGAAAAACACAAGGAAATAGGATCTTGGTGGCTTGAAAATTTGGCTAAGTATTGGTCAAGTTTAGTTAGTCAAGCAAAGGATAGAAGATACAGGTGCATGTTGTGCTCAAGCTTGGGTGAGAGTTTTGTATTCATTCAGATTCTTTGATTAATGCAATACAGATAGTAAGGAGTT
Source organism: Pinus albicaulis (assembly GCA_034641835.2). Taxonomy (NCBI): domain Eukaryota; kingdom Viridiplantae; phylum Streptophyta; class Pinopsida; order Pinales; family Pinaceae; genus Pinus; species Pinus albicaulis. The sequence goes on from CM076569.1 coordinate 443,132,376, forward strand.
TTAAGAAGTTGCTTTCCCCTAGATAAATATTTGTGTATGTGTGTTTAATCTTGATGCGTGTTAATGATTTGTGTTCTTGATCGTGAATTTACTTTCGTAGATCAGTAGAGTAGTTTCTAGTCTTTTGATTTAGAAAATTTCATGAGCAGTTTAGAATCTACAAATTAATTTCTACATTATGGACAACGACTTCATAACTAGTGATATAATGTGGAAATTTATTAATGGCATGAATAACTACCAACATTTCCTTCTCATTAATGGTATACATGAGCTTAGGAGTTAAGTTTATAATTATGAAATAAATAACATAGGTTTGAAAAATTCGTTTTGAACTAAAATTTCACCTACTGCTATATCATATGCATCTATAGAGATGTGAAATGGCATAGGACCTCTCAATACTGGTGTTGTTAAAAAAAAAAAATTAAGTATTGAAAATAATTTGGCAGTTAGTATTCCAATAAAATTCAACATCATTTACAAGCAATTTAAACAATGGCTAAGCTATTTTGTTAAAATTTTCTGTAAATCCTCAAGAATAACTATGTAACCCAAGAAATTTCTAACATATCATTGTCTTGATGGAATTGATAATTTTATATTTACTTTTATCTTGGTTGGATCCATTTTTTCCCTACAATAGACACATGATGACCGAGTACAATTCCCTCAGTTAGAAACACAAAACGTTTATTATTATTAAATGCTATATTTTTCTTTAGGCATCTTATTAGAATTGTTTCCAGATTAACTAAAGCTTCTTTAAAACAATCTCCATGCACTGAAAAATCAACCATGTAAACCTCGACGCATTCACGTATTAAATCAACAAAAATATCTAGGACTACCCTCTGAAATGTAGTAGGTGCAATACATAGTCCAAAAGGTATTACTTTATAAGAAAATGTCCCCCAAGAACATGTAAAATTTATTTTTCCTTGTTCCTCTAGAGCTGTTTTAATTTGATTATAGCCATTGAATCCATCGAGAAAAAAAGTATTTTTTTCATGTTAATGTTTCCAAGAGTTGATCGATGAAAAGTGAATGAAAGTCTTATTTTAGATTTTCTTTGTTTAATTCTTTATAGTCAACACACATTCACAATTTTCCATTATTTTTCGGGTTTACTACCAAGGAAGAAACCCATTGGATATATGATATAGGATAGATGGTCTAATTTTAACAATTTTTGAAGCTATTTTTTTATTAACTCTTTTAACGTTATATTCATTCTTCTTTGTGGTTATCTAATAGGTATAGCGTTATCCTTTATATAACTATGACGTGTATAGGTTGAATGAATATATTTCATATATTTTGTAAAAGAAGAATTCGCACTATCCACAGTAATATTTGAATTTTGTCGACACTTTGAATCCCAGAGAGGATCCATCATTAGGACAATTCTTGGATCCTCTTTGGGATTCGAAATGTCGGAAAAAAATTAAATATTATTGTGGATAATGTGAAATCTTCTTTTACAAAAGATAATCACAGAAGTCGGAAATCTAACATCTTTCATATATGTATAATTCTAAGAAAAATTTAAAATTTAGCAAGAAAAGTCTTCATTTGATTTGTGCCTCAATCGAATGGACAAATTCGATTTCCCATTTAAGTCAGTAAATTCGATTTATAAGCTAGAAGTAAATTTTTGCGTGGGTTGATTCCTAAAATTTAGCAATCTAGTGGAGTTATTGTTAGTTAAACTCATTTATATGATCTCTAGTCATTTTGGCATCAGTAGGAGTTCAGTTGAGTAGTTATAAAAATTTTTAACTCACTGATATCTCAGTTAACTAATCAATTTACTAAAAATAGTCCTAGTCATGCATGGAATTTGAATTTCCTAGTTGGACTCGAGAAAAAGGCACATTGTAATTATCAATTTTATACTAGTTGAGTGTACAATGTTTTTTCATTGATCAGGTGGTCAATTCATTTATGATTTTCACAAGGAAATAGGGAAGTCTCCTATTTTTTATGGGTTCATTTCCTCAAGGATTGCACAAGGAAATAGGAGAAAAGAAGAGGCATATTTTGGCAAAGTGTTGGTTATAGCAGGTCAGTGAGCATGAAATCAGAATTGTAGAGTAGGGTGTGCTTTAGGATTGAAGAAAGACATTTAATTGATGCATATTCTCATATGAATTAATGTAAAGCAATGGAGAGGTTTTTCCCAGTTGGGTTCCCTGTAAAATTATTTTGTTCCTTATATTTGGATGGCTTCATGTTATTGCATGTGTTTATATCATGTGTTTTCCTTTCTGCATAATAGTAACTAAATTTTATACCCCTACATGCCTTTATATCTACAAAAGACTACATAGAAGCCTTGTTCCAGATATTCTCTCAGAGAAATTTTGATTTGAGTAGTTTTTGGTGCAAATTCTCTTTGGTGCAGGAAAAATTCCTTTCAACGGATTGAGACTTGAGTATGCATTGGAGGGAACCTCGAATATTTGTGCTTTGAAAGACTGGATGGAAGTTGTCCTGGGTGACAATGGATTATAGGAATACATACAAATTGATATTCCAAAACCAGTAGCATCAGATCCACAGGCACTTTCTCATTTGAAGAAAGATACAACAAAATCCAGGAGGATTATTCTAGAGGGTGTCAAATATCATGTGGTTTTAAACTTGCATGCAAAGGAGACTCCTTTTTCAATGCGGAAAACTCTCATAGGTCTATTTTAGAGAAACAGTGATACCAGGAAATTGGCATTAAGAGACAAGCTCAGGAACATTCACATGCAAAAAAGTGAAACCATTCCTCAATACTTGTCCAAATTCACTCAGGTTTGAGATGAACTTTTAGGAGTAGGATTAAATGTGCCATCATCTGAACTTGTGAGCTTAACCCTATTTGGAATGTTGGGTGTGGAGCCTGATTATCTTGTTTATTTTGTATCACAGCGTTGGACCCCTGTACCTTAATGGGGCGGCAACGCCGCCGGTAATTGTACACTTCCTAGGGGGTCCAAGGGGGAGCGGTTGCGATTTATGGAGCCCCCCCCCTGGTGGGGGGTTTAGGGGGCAACACCCCTGAAGCTAAAAACAGATGTGTTGGGCGGTTCATCAGGCGGATGATCTAATGGTAGAAGTTATGTTTAGTTTAGGGTTTTTTTCCCTAGAAGGCAACCCCTCGCCTGTATGAGGGTATTGTATTGCGGCTGTGTATTGTATGTGTATTCTCAGAGCAAGAAGTAGATAGGGAGACTGTGAGAGAGAACAAAGGAAATTATAGCGGATCTGCTATAGGTTTTGTCTCTTCATTTTGCTGGATAATAGAAAGGAAGGACTGGTTGTTCGGGGTGGACGTAGCCCAAACTGGGTGAGCCATGTATATATGTGTCTCTCTGGTTTTATGTGTTTTGTGTGCTTGTGTTTTCCGCATATTTTATGTGTTGCATTGCTCTGTAATATATAATTTTCTAACATGGAATTATAAAATCCTAGCACAACTATTAGGTTTTAGTTAATGGAAGAGACAAGCTACCATATTTGGAGAGACTTTGGTATGATTTGGTGCAGGAGAAGATCAGAAGAAACAATAGAGATGGTGTCACATCTAGATTTGATGAGGATGAAGATTGTGCTCTAGTTGGAAAAGGAAAGCATGCCAAAGGCAAGAAGGCCCAAGGTGAGGAAAAATCCAGCCAAAACCATGACAAGAAGAAATATCTCAGTAAAATTAAATTTTTTCACTGCCATGCGTATGGACACTATGCAACCAAGTGTACACATAAGAAATCCAATAAGGATCCTACAGCAGCAGTAGGAGGTGTTATCATATCACAATTCGAGTTGTATTTCACCCTCATTGCTTGCATTTAAATCACAATAAGAGGGAGTGAGTGGTACCTAGACTTTGGTGCTTCATATCATATGACATGAAATAAGGAGTTATTCAGAAGATTGGAGGAGAAGGACCTACAATTACACATAGAGCTTGGATATGATGGAAGGTATAGTACCAAAGGGATTGGAACTATCACCTTTAAGAGGGAGTCAAGCTCCCATCTTCACCTAAAGGATGTAATTTATGTTCTTGGTCTGATGAAAAATTTAGTTTTTGTAGCTATACTTGAAGAACGTGGATATGATGTGGTGTTCAGTAAGGGGAAAGCTTATTTGAAGCATGTTTCTATTGGAAAAGTAAAAAAAATTGGTGTTCGAGTTAAAAATATCTACAAGCTAGAGATAGATTTCTCCATGCATGCAGCTATACCTCCATGAGTAAAGTGGGGCGATGTAGAGTCTTAGTCCCATAGTTGCAAAGATTTGGGTAGGATCCATAGGAGAGCAGTAGAAGTTGCGATATATTCTTCTCATGGATCATCACCATTTCTACATAGGCCCACAATATTCAGTAGAAAAAGGATCGGTGTGAGTTGATGCATTCAGATCTTGAATGACAATTGCGGGCTAGTAGCAGTCAGAGACTCAAGAGACAACTGTAACTTAGAGACACAGTTGGTTCATTATTTTGGATTCTTCTCAGTTGCAGTTGTTGCAGTAGAAACAACAATAGAGAGAGGGAGTTTTTTTACACTACTTCCTATAGGAGCAGGATTGGGGTTGTGCATAACCCTTTTGTTGCTAAGGGGTAGATTTAAAATGTAGCAATAAAAGCCTTCATTTGACTTGTTCCTTAGTCAAATGGAGAAATTGAATTTCCCACATCAGCAGGATGACTTGGATTGCAATTAGCTAGAGTGACATGGCTTTGTTTCCTAGTTAAGTCAGTATATTCGAGTTATAGGCTAGAAGTCGAGATGTGCATGGGTTGTGTTAGCACTGAAAATGTTAATGGTGTAATTGCCATTGTATTAATGTTTTCAAATTTTTATTGTGTCCTAGTCCATGTCCAAAGTTTCAGTCATTTCCAATAAAAGTTAAAAAGTCCCAACATCAAGGTGGTTTTAAGTGAATAGGTTCCATAGTGTTTTAGAGTCCCAAAATAAGTTAAAATCTATGTTTTGGCTTATGTTAGTGTTGAATGTTAGTTGATGTCTGGGTAATAAAATTGCAATCGTCTAGTCTGGAATAATAGCTGCCTTTGTTTCAAATTCATTGTCAAAACAATAATACAGTAAAAGGCAACTATTTCTCAGAAATGGAAGTCATATATTCCACATAGTGAAAAGCGGAGCTATTTCACTGATATTTTGGTTATCTCAAAAAAGAGGCTACAGGTAAAAAGATAATCAATTTTCGAAGCAGGAAAATTAAGGCTTCGTAGCAACCAGAGTTCTTTAAAATCAAAGCACAGCCAGAAGAAAACATCTTAACCAGCAAATTGGGAGATCCAGAGAAGAGTAGAAGATAATATTTAAAGGAATCTGGTCAGGAAATAGACTAAAGAATGAAGCAACGGGGAAGAACTGCATGCAAAAATAACGGATGGCCATGATCTAATCGTATATCCAAAGGGGGGCAGACCGACAGCTGAGATTAAAGCACACATGGGGCAACTTCGCAAAGCGCGGTTTTTAAGTTTTATCGTTAAATAAAATCGCATGGTATGTTAAGTGATTTGCGATGCGATGAGGCTAAGGGGCAAGCAAGGAGGACTCTCAGATCTGGGCGCAGATCAATGGTGGAGATTAAAGCACAGATGGAGTGATTTCACGAATTTTAGTTTTTAAAGTTTATCGTTAAGGCTTCACATGGTATGTTAAGCGATTTTCAATGCGATGAGGCAAGGGACACATGTCGGTGTAGCGCACCAGTGCGATTTCACAAATCGCAGAGTTTATGGTTTAGTCGTTATCAGTGTAAAGTTAAATTTGTGGGCGACCGATTTGCGATTGCTTCCTATTGGTCAACTAGTTGTGGGGCCCAAGAACCACAATTCCGTGTGAATGCATATTTTTTGGGAGCAATTGCGGTTTTGTTTAAAGTTCTGATAAACGTTGCTGATTGCAAGAGTATGTATGTTTATAAAAATTCCGATGCAGGATATTTGATCGGTCCCATTTATCTGCCACGTCATCTCCACCCTCATCGCACATCGCACTTCACCATTTTCAACATTTAAATTCCCGCATTTCACAATAAAACTTCCGATGCGTGATATGCAATCAGTCCCACTTCTTCGCCGCGTCACCACACCCCCTCATTTTTAATTTATTCCGCTCCATGTCTCCTCTATCAATCAAACCTGTTTCAAATGATTTTCTTTGTAATTTCTCATAAAATGAAACTCCGTCATTCTATCCAAAAGTTTCGAGTTTCCGCCATTACAAAGGGTCTTCAACCAAAAAAAGGGAAAGGAACAGTGGAACAGTGATAGATTTTCTCTCAAACAATTTTCTACCACTACTCTCTGTACTAGCACGTTTTAACCAGACATTGGGCAACATTCAAGGAACAACCACACACCATTTTCACTGTTGTTTGCACTTTTTATGGAGTTGGTTGCACCAGAACAGAAGAGGAGTCTTCCCATAATACTGGCACATCATACAAACCACTTCATATTTTTTAGCCTTAATGTTATTTTCATTATGTCTTAACACTCTGTATTAAAGGTTTAGATAAGCCTCACCTCTTGCACGAGGTTGTAATGACTTTTGAAACAAATTTACCTTTGTTTGTGGAAGATGACAGTATCATATTTTCTATATATCTGCCAAAATGATATGAAGTCAGGGTTGGTTGGTCGTTATATAATTTTGACTTATATGAACTGTAATATTTTTTATGAATGGAATGGAATAATACTACTGAGTAATTATTACCAATTTAATGTGTGTATTGTCTACTTTACTTGTGTTTCCATATCTCCTTTCTTTCAGTTCCAGTTTGCAAATAATCATACTATTATGTGTTTGTATTAGTCTCTTAAGCTTGTTATGTGTTTTATTAGTTTTTGTTAGTCTCACATAGTGAGCATTCCTGATAAAATCTATATTATAATAGTGGAAGAGCATCACTCATGATAGTTAATCTTCATGATATTTCAATGAGAATCTTGTCAAACTAGAAATAACTTTCTCTAAATGGAATATTTTCAAACTTCTACTTTTGTGAATTTCTACTAAATTAGTAGATTTATGTTTTATAGACCTACTGATTCTTCTCTCATCTTGCAGTTTCCTCTCCTCATAGACTACAAACTTGCACCTTTCTACCACATCAAGCTACAATACCCTCATTAGTAGAACTGTGGATTTGACTGAAATATCTTTTCAGTGAATTAAAGTCTACACCACCTACCAATCTCACAAAACAAATCATTAAATTACTTTATAGTTTAAGATGTGTCTGGTCAGGCGCTTGTTGTATTCCAAGTGTTGATTCCAATGCCAACATCATTTGGTACGTCTTCTGGGAGACGAATGCCTTGTAACAAAGTATTCTCCCGAGTCTATTGTTATGAATTGCTGATAATTAGTTCTTGATGGTGAAAAAGAATAGGTGACCTGAAGAAGACCGCAGATTTGTTCACTTGGTGACTCCACGAAGAGGAAGAGGAGTTTCAAGACCTCCTTCTACAAGGAGGAATCATAGATCTCCAATTGTGACTCCAGTTGTTGACCCAGAGAAAATTATCAAAGATGCTAAAGGAAAACAGAGATCAGTTGAAGCCACATCTTAGTCAGTGAAGAAGGTACACAAAAAGTATGTTCCAAAGAAAAAGGTACCTCTATCTACTTTAGAATCTAAAGAGGTTTTAATTTCAAAATATTCTGCGGAAAAATCTCAAGTTGAAGCTACTCCCCTAGAAAATAAAGTGGATGTTGTTAACCTAGGCTCAGCTGAAAGTTTTTCTTACTCATCACCTAGTAAATCTGAAATAAGTATTGTTCTAGTCAAAGAAGGAGAAACCAAATTTCTAAGTGTTGATAAGAAATCAGAAGAGTTTGTGTTGACTGAAGGGGAATTAGAACAAGTATTGGCTATTGCACCTTTTCTTGATAGGGATATTTTGACTGAAGAAGACTTCAAGACTATTTTAAATTTCCATCAGAATCATCCTTAACACCATTCTCTTGTCACCCCTCAGCAAGAATATTTTCCCTTCTCTCCAAATCGAGCTGTTGGGTCATCTTCCTCTCATCCACTTAAAGAGACTGTACCTGAAGGTCTTACTTTTAGTTTATCTGATTTCCTTGCTCAACAAAATATAGTTGAATTAAATCCATCCCATCAAGAGACAACTTTAGATTCTAACTCTTCTATTGAAGGAGAAATCAAGACATCCTTTGTTCATCTTTTTGAAAACCCACTATTCTCAGTTCCAAAGCCTGGACAATCATCTCAAGGCCCTCAATTTTCTAATGTCCTAAATTAGAATCAGAATTCGCCACTTGTAAATCCTCTTTCCAAAACAGCTACATCAACTATACAATAGCAAAATATGGCTCAACCTGCCCTTACAAGGATGCAGCAAATAGTTGCTGCAAGATATGCACCACTTGTTCTCCCTCAACACTTACATCCACTTCCTCAAGGAGATTACTTGAAATATCTTCCAAAATACACTGGGGAGGGAGAAGGAATTTTTGCTGAGGAAAATTTAGTGGCTTTCTATAGTTATGCTAATAATCAAAATATTGAACATGAAGATGTTTGATCAAGACTCTTTGTTCAGAGTTTGGATGGTGAAGCTCGAAAATGGTTTAGAAGTTTGGCTCCAAATTCAATAATAGGAATTGATGAATTAGAAGAGGCATTTGTGAAGCATTGGGGTGATAGGAAAGACTTTGTCTATTATCTTAGAGAATTTGGAACTCTGAAGAAGAAGGCAAATGATTCATTAGCTGATTTTACTAAGAGGTTTAATAAGATTTATCAAAAAATTCCTGAAGAAATTAAACCTATTGAAACCACATCTATGATAAATTTTGTAAATTCTTTAGATTTTGAGTTTTCTTTATGGTTGAGGGATGAAAAAGCACAGACACTGGAAAGTATGCAAAAGGCTGCAATTGGAGTACAGCCTAATCTCATGGCTTCTAATAAATTAAAAATGGAGGAAGAAAAGGAAAAAGACAAAAATAAGATGAAAGAAGAAAAGCCTTCTTCTTCTAAGTCTCTTTCAGCAGAAGAAAATATCGATCAAATCTCCAATTTGATCAAGGAACTTGCCTCTAATATGTCAAAATTAGAGGTAGAAAATAAACCTGTTGTTAGAGCCAATCAAAATGAAGCTAATAGAAAGCAGGCTTTGTTCAGGAGGCCTTTTCAGCCTCAAAAAATATTACAATGCTCAAGGAGGAATACTGATAATCAAAATGTTCAACCTCCTTTGGATAATTTTGTTGAAGAAGAACAATAAGGAAATGAGGAAGAAAATGAAGAAATAAACCATGTGGGAGAAAATTCACAGTCAACATGTTTGACATTGCAGGAATACGAAGATAGATCAAGAATTTGTTTTTTTCTGATGATATGAATGCTCAAATTTATGCATAGAATGATAAAAAAGAGCAAGAAGTTCAAAACAGAAATTACCCTTTGAGGTCAAAAGGTCATGTTCAACAGCTTCAACAAAAATTAGATTCAGATAAACAAGCTGCTAAACAAAAGGCCAAGGTAAATGAGGTTACTCCACCTCAAAATTCTTCCCCAATTGTTAAAATTATTGCAAAAAATAATGAATTAGTTCCAATTTATTTCAGTTTCAAATATGAATTGAATAAAATCAAAATTCCAGTTCCACTCCTGGAATTATTGAAAAATCCGGCATATAAATATTCTTTCAATAGTATGTTGCAGCCTCCTCTTGCTCTTGATTCAGTCAACCTTGAGGATGAACATACCACTATTTATCTAGGTTGTCATGTCCAAGACAAAAATGATGATAAATCACTGCCTTTCTACCTATCACTCAATATACATGACAAATTGTTGCATAATTGTCTGTTAGATTCTGGAGCTTCCCACAATCTCATGCCAAGGAAAGTGATGGACGAATTGGGATTAGAGATCACCAAGCAATACCACGACCTTTACACCTTTGACTCCAAAAAATTCCAGTGTCTAGGAGTGATTAAGGATTTCGTTGTTTCCCTTACCCAGCTGTCTATGAAGAGCTTAGTTATGGACATTGTGGTCGATGACATTTCTTCTAGATTTGGGATGTTACTTTCTAGATATTTGTCTAAGAAATTGGGAGTACCCTTCAGATGGACATGTCATATGCTACCATCCTAGTATTTGGAGGGGAATTCAGAAGGCTGTATAGGGAAACTCAAATGGCCTACATCATTAGTGATCAACACAATCCATCAAACCATCCCATATATGTTGAAGAAAAATAATTGAGGTCATCAATTTTGCACCTTGTTGCCGATGATAATGATTTCTCGCCTGAATTAAGTGAAAAACAACATTTTCAAGGTGAAAATGTGCAACATTCAGGAGGAGGACAGATATGGAAATTGTACTTTGACGGAGCTTCTTCAAGAGAAGGATCGAGAGCTGGTGTAGTCCTCATTTCTTCTACTCAACAGAAGGTAACCATATCATACAAGCTGCAGTTTTCTACCACTACCAACATTGCTGAGTATGAAGCACTTGTGCTGGGTATGAAGGCATCGAAAGGTTTGGGAGCAGAACAGCTAATTACCTTTGGTGATTCAGAGTTGGTGATTAAGAAGGTGAGAAATAATTACCAAGTGAAAAATTCCAAATTGAAGAATTATAGGAATGAAGTCTGGGATTTGATTGAACATTACATTTCAGTATTTAATATAAATTTTCTCACTAGAGAAGAAAATCAAATTGTTGATTCACTAGCTATTGCTGCTAGTAATTTCAAAGTTCCTCTAGATGTCAAGGAATTCTATGATGTTCAAATAAAAAACAAACCTTCAATTCCTGATAACATCAAAAACCGGCAAGTATTTGAAGATGACAGGGAGATTCAGAAATTTTTGGAGTCTGTAGAAGAGTTTGCAGACATACAAATTGATGATGAGCAAGAAATTGTTGAAAACCAAAATAGCAGACCTTTTAAGAAAACTATGGCTTGGAAAAACATTACAGATCTGAAAACTGACTTTATTCCTAAGGGTTTGGTTCCTTTAGAAAGGTTGTTTGATAATAATGATGTTTTTCTCAAGCCTGAAAGGAAGGTTGACGGAGAGAGTATAATAGAGTGTAACATTGGTACAGAATATCAGCCAAGATTAGTCAAAATGTACAAATTCCTTCCTCTGGAAACTAGAACAAAATATATCAAACCGCTGAAGGAATTTGCTGATATTTTTGCATGGTCTTACAGTGAGTTGAAAACTTTTTATAAAAGCACAATGGAGTACAAGATCCCTTTGAAAACAGATGCAAAGCCTGTAGCACAAAAAATAAGACACATCAATCCCATGTTGCTTCCAATCATTAAGAAATAAATCAAAAAATTATGGGAAGCAAAGATTATTCTGCCTTTGATATTTTCTAACTGGGTAGCTAATATACTCCCAGACCGGAAAAAGAATGGAGAAATAAGGATTTGTGTTGATTTTCGCAACCTGAACTGGTTCTCCTTGAAATATAACTATCCACTGCCCAAGATGGATTATATCTTGCAGAAGGTTGTAGGATCCAAAATACTATCAATGATTGATGGATTTTCAGGCTATGATCAGATTTCAGTTGACAGGAAAGACATAGAAAAGACAACATTTACCACACCCTGGGGCACATTCATGTACAACAAAATGCAATTTGTTTTGATGAACGCAGGTGCAACCTTAAAATGGAAATAGATATTACATTGACGAGAGAAAAGGATAGATTTGTGGTCATCTATTTGGATGACATCAGATTATATTCAAAATCTAATGAAGACCACTTGAAACATCTAAAGAAAGTTTTTGACAAAAGCATAAAGTTTGGTTTGTCCTTAAACCCCAAAAATTCATCTTTTGTTGTCCAAGAAGGTAAGTTATTGGGACATATTGTAATATAAAGTGGCATCTGTATTGATCCGGGAAGAGTAGAAGCTATTTAGAAGATTGGTTTTCCAAGAAATAAGAAGGAATTGCAGTCATTTTTAGGGGAAATCAATTTTCTGAGGCATTTTTTCCTAACTTTGCAGATTTGATCAAACATATAAATTTTTTGCTGAAAAAAGATGCAGAATTTAAGTGGCGAGATGAAGCTAAAAATTCTTTTTCAGAATTAATTCCGCCTCGATTGAAGCACCAGTTTTGATTAGTCCTAATTTTGAACAAGAGTTTTTGATTTTTTCATATGCTTCAAAAGAAACAATTGCAGTTGTCTTACTATAGAAGAATAAGGATGGTTTGGAGAAGCCAAATTCATTTTTCAGTTGTGCTTTAAGGGATGCTGAATTAAATTACATCTTGACTGAAAAACAAGCATATGCACTAGTTATGGCTTTGAAGTCTTTTCGATTTTATGTGCTGCATTCAAAAATAACTGCTTTTGTGCCTGATATCATTGTTAAAGATGTGTTGCTGCAGCTAGATATAGATGGAAGGAGAGGACGATGGTTGACCAAGATTCTGGAATTTGATGTTGAAATCAAACCAACTAAATTGATAAAGGGTCAGGCCTTGGCTCGCTTGATAGTTGAATCTAACTGCAAAGCTTTAAATCTGAATGTAGAGGCATCTGAAGGAGAATATGGAGAAGGTATTGCTAATTATCCTGAAATATTTAATTCAGATTGGTACAAGGATATAGTTTACTTCTTGTTAAATTTCAATTTTCCACCTGAAATAGATAAATATAAAAGAAGAGCTTTTAAACTGAGAGTTATGAAGTATTGCATTTTGGAAGATCACCTTTACTGGAAAGATCCTGTTGGATTCTTGTTAAGATGTGTAGATGAAGTTGAATCCCAGGAGATTATGACAGAGATACGTGTAGGAGTGTGTGGAGGGAATTTTTATTGGAGAGAAACTGCAAACAAAATCTTAAGAGTTGGCTATTATTGGCCAACTATTTTCTTTGATGTCTTTTCCAAAGTCAGGAGCTGTGTCGAATGTTAGAAATTTGCTGGTAAACATAAATTGCTACCATTACCTCTCATTCCTATTTCATTAGATTTTCCTTTCCAGCAATGGGGGCTAGATTTCATCGGTGAAAATCATCCACCTTCATTAGGACAACATAGATGGATTCTTACAACTACAGACTATTTCACTAAATGGATTGAAGTTGTACCAACCATAAATGCTACTGATACGCTTGTATATGGTACAAAAGTTGTAATGTATTTGCAATTAGCTCTTCCTGTGATGAAATTCCTACAAAATGAAGTTGATCATGAAAACCCAGTCCAAAGGAGAATGCTACAATTGATAGATGCACACCAAATCAGAGAATCATTGTTGGAAAATGTTCAGAAGTATCAGGCTAAAGTAAAATATGTTTTTGATAAAAGAGAAAATTAGCAGTTGTTTCAGGAGAATGATTTGGTGTTGCGTTGGGATGCTAGGAGAGAAGACCATGGAAAGCATGGTAAGTTCGACAATCTGTGGTTTGGGCCATTTAAAATTGCTGAAGTTTTGGAGAATAATACTTTTATGCTCAAACATCTGGATGATGATCAGTTGACTGGAGGCCCAGTCAATGGTAATTTTCTTAAAAGGTTCTTTATTTAGTAAAGCCATTTGAGTCACTCCATTGTAAATATTTGGTGTGATGTGTCAATAAACTCCATGCCAAATGGTACTTATGTCTGTATATATGGTCAGTCTTGAGTCCAATATGTCAATGGTCAATCCTAGTCATTTTTTCAAAAAGTCTTCTGAATTTCAAGAGTTTTTGAGGCACCGAGTCTACAGTCCTTGAAGCCTCACAGGGAGGACTTCATCCCCAATAGGAGCCACTGTTAGCACTGAAAATGTTAATGGTGTAATCGCCATTGTAATATTGTTTTCAAATTTTTATTGTGTCCTAGTCCATGTCCAAAGTTTCAGTCATTTCCAATAAAAGTTAAAAAGTCCCAAAATCAAGGTGGTTTTAAGTGAATAGGTGTCATAGTGTTTTAGAGTCCCAAAATAAGTTAAAATATTTGTTTTGGCTTATGTTAGTGTTGAAGGTCATTTGATGTCTGGGTAATAATATTGCAGTCATCTAGTCTGGAATAATAGCTACCTTTGTTGAAAATTCATTGTCAAAACAATAATACAGTAAAAGGCATCTATTTCTTAGAAATGGAAGTCATATATTCCACACGGTGAAAAGCACAACTATTTCACTGAGATTTTGGTTATCTCAAAAAAGAAGCTACGAGTAAACAGGTAATCAGCTTTCGAAGCAGGCAAATTAAGGCTTCGTGGCAACCAAAGTTCTTTAAAATCAAAGCGCAACCGGAAGAAAAAAAACTTAACCAGCAAAGTGGGAGATCCAAAGAAGAGCAGCAGATAATATTTAAGGAATTTTTCCAGGAAATAGACAAAGGAATGAAGCAACAAGGAAGAATCACGTGCAAAAAGAATAAATGGCCCTAATCTAATCACTAACCCAAAGGGGAGCAAACCGACGACTAAGATTAAAGCGCACATGAGGCAACTTCACAAAGTGCAGTTTTTAAGTTTTATCATTAATTCAAATTGCATGGTATGTTAAGTGATTTGTGATGCGATGAGGCTAAGGGGAAAGCAAGGAAGACTGTCAGATCTGGGCACAGATCAACGGTGGAGATTAAAGTGCAGATGGAGCGATTTCGCAAATCGCAGTTTTTAAACTTTATCGTTAAGGCTTCGCATGGAATGTTAAGCGATTTTTGATGAAATGAGGCGAGGGACATGTGTCGGCGTAGCGCACCAATGCGATTTCAAAAATCGCAGAGTTTATGGTTTAGCCGTTATCAGTGTAAAGTTAAATTTGTGGGCAGACGATTTGTGATTGCCTCCTATTGGTCAAATGGTTGTGGGGCCCAAGAACCACAATTCCGCGCGAATGCATATTGTTTGGGAGAAATTGTGGTTTTGTTTAAAGCTCTGATAAAAGTTGTTGATTTCATGAGTATGTATGTTTATAAAACTTCTAATGCAGGATCTGCAGTCGGTCCCTTTTCTCTACCACGTCACCTCCACCCTCATCGCACATCACACTTCGCCATTTTCAACATTAAACTTCCCGCATTTCACAATAAAACTTCTGATGTGCGATCTGCGATCGGTCCCACTTCTTTGCCACATCACCAGCCACCCCCCCCTCACTTATCATTTATTCTGCTCCATGTCTCCTCTATCAATTAAACCTATTTCAAAGGATTTTCTTTGTAATTTCTGATAAAATGAAACTTCGTCACTCTATCCAAAAGTTTCGAGTTTTCCGCCATTACAAAGGGTATTCAACCAAAAAAAGGGAAAGGAACAGTGACAGAGTTTCTCTCAAACAGTTTTCTACCACTACTCTCAATACCAGCATGTTTTTACCAGACACCGAGCAGCATTCAAGGAACAACCACACACCATTTTCACTGTTGTTTTCACTTTTTATGGAGTTGGTTGCACCAGAACGGAAGAGGAGTCTTCCCATAAAACTGCCACATCATACAAACCACTTCAAATTGTTAGCCTTAATGTTGTTATTTTCATTATGTCATAACACTCCATATTAAAGTTTTAGATAAGCCTCACCTCTTGCACAAGGTTGTAATGAATTTTGAAACAGATATACCTTTTTTTGTGGAAGATGACAGTATCATATTTTGTATATATATGCCAAACTGATATGAAGTCAAGGTTGGTTGGTGGTTATAGAATTTTGACTTATATGAACTGTAATATTTTTTGTGAATGAAATGGAATAATACTACTAAGGACTTATTACCAATTTTTTGTGTGTATTGTCTACTTTAATTGTGTTTCCATATCCCCTTTCTTCTAGTTCGAGTTTGCAAATCAGCATACTGTTATGTGTTTTTATTAGTCCCTTAAGCTTGTTATGTGTTTTATCAGTTTTTGTTAGTCTCACACAGCGAGAATTCCTGATAAAATCTATATTATAACAGTGGAAGAGCATCACTCATGATAGTTAATCTTCATGATATTTCAGTGAGAATCTTGTCAGACTAGAAATAGCTTTCTCTCAATGGAATATTGTCAAACTTCTACTTTTGTGAATTTCTACTAAATCAGTAGATTTTTGTTTTACATACCTACTAATTCTTCTCTCATCTTACAGTTTCCTCTCCTCATAGACTACAAACTTGCACCTTTCTACCACATCAAGTTACAATACCCTCATTATTAGAACTGTGGATTTGACTGAAATCTCTTTTTAGTGAATCAAATTTTGTACCACCTACCAATCTCACAAAAAAAACCATTAAATTGCTTTATAGTTTAAGATGTGTCTGGTCAGGCGCTTGCTGCAGTCCAAGTGTTGATTCTCGCGCCAACAGGTTGATTGCTAAAATTTAGCAATCTAGTGGATTTATTGTTAGTTAAACTCAATTATGTAAAATCTAGTCATTAGTGGATTCAATAGGAGTTCAATTGAGTACTTATAACAATTTTTAACTCACTAATCCCTCAGATAACTAATCAATTTACTAAAAATAGGTCTAGTCATGCATGGAATTCGAATTTCCTAGTTGGACTAGTGGAGGAAAAGGCACATTATAATTATCAATTGTATACTTTTTGAGTGTACATTGTTTTTGCATTGAGTAGGTGGTCAATTCCTTTAGGATTTGTGCAAGGAAATAGGGAAATCTATTGTTTTTTAGGGGCTAATTTCCTTAAGGATTGTGCAAGGAAACAGGAGGAAAGAAAAGTCCTATTTTAGCTAAGTGTTTGTCAGAGCAAGTCAATGAGCATGAGATCAGAATTGTAGTGCAGGGTGTGCTTCAAGATTGAAGCAAGACATTGTATTTGATCCATATGCTCATTTGAATTAATGCAAATCAGTGGAGGGGTTTTACCCAGTTGGTTTCCCATGTAAAATCATAGTATTCCTTGTATTTTGATGGTTGCATGTTATTGTTATTTAACTATTTTGTAATTTATGGCAATAGGGTGATGAAAACAAAGTGGTTAGGTAGAACAAGTGTCAAATAAGGTCTTAAGAAGAAGACTTAAGGAGAAGCATGGCCGTAGAATGGTGCAGAGCCTTTGGATTCATTTTTGTAGTAGCATCTCATCTCAGATGTAGGTGAAGCCCACTCATATGAATAGATCTCTGAAATATATTTCTAGTGGTATGTGGAAGTCTAAAAATGGACTCTTGGTGTGAAATATAGAGCCAATCAAAATTTCGTGACCCTAAGTCAAAGATAGCAGAGTTAAATGGTGATTGGGTGAGCCTTTGGTGCCTAGCCAAAGTTGGAATAAGTGTCAAAATCAGCGATAAGGTTGGAGGAGCCTCTATGTGAAGCTTTGGGTATACATGGCCGACAAAATAGTAGTGGGAATAGTTTTCATCGGCTGCGGGCATAGCCCACATGACAGCTTGGACCAACAACGCAGCCCAATGGATCTACCCTGATAGATTTGATAGAGTGCACATAAGTAAAGTTCCAATATGCATTAGAGTGGGTGGAGCCCATCTGACAAGGACAATCCCGGAAGTGATAGCCTAATGGTATTCACCCCAACACAATCATTTTGGTGCACAAAATGGATGGACCGGGAGATGTGCGTCGGGACACGAAAACAAAGAGACAACCAATAGAAGTTGAGCAGAGAAGCCCACTTCGACAGATTAGCCCGAAGGAATTACAAAGAGGCACATAACAGAATAGTTGGCTCAACAGAAGAATACAATGGCTAAGCATTGGGAGGTAAGCATCGGGCTACGCGAAAGCATTACGACAGAACCATAGACGGAAGCCTTGGAGGCCACGGGATTTGGTTTCCCATACTCCCAACTACGTAGATCAAAAACGAAGAACCACCCTGGGGTCACCCCTAGCAATACCACAAACTGCACAAGAGTGTTGTTGAGGGCAGTTCTTGAACCTGATGGTTTTTTAAAAAACAAAATAAAAAATAAAATGGTTGCAAAATCAAAATTCCAGAGACCTTTTCTCTCTCCTTTAGAAAGACAAGTGGCAATATGTGAATGGTTGGTGGTGATGTCATCACAATGCCAAATGGGAAGTTAACATGTGGCATGTAGATTCAAAGTTTTTGGGCACCTGAATGGCCCATATCTGGTGGACATGTGGACCAATCATTGGTCAGCACATAGCTTAGGTGATGTTAGTTTGATGTCATCTCATTGGACAGAGCCCGACGATTTGTTAACATAGCGCAAGAGAATTTGTTAGAAGAAAGCATCCAACCATGGAGGCATGCAGTAACAACCAATCGGAGCACAAGTGGGTGGTCCCCGCGGGACACGTCAACCCAAAGGATACACCCCGACAAGTGAATTATGTTGCACACAAACGAAAGCTCTGAGATGGAGAGAGCTACGGGCTAAGCGCCCGCACAAGGTTCCATGCAGTAGTCAAATAACCTAGGCCACAGAGGTTATAAAGAGTTGTGAAGGATCTTGGAGCGACTAAGCACTAGCTCTTGGTTGTTTCGCGTAGCAAAAATACCAATGACGCAAAGTCGTTAACAAATATATTTGGCTCGCGAAAGGCTTAAAAGGATTTAGCACCTAAAATACTAATTTGTGGTCACATAGGCCTGGTCTTATGATAGAAAATAGGTAAAGGAGCTTAGAAAATGTGCTTAAGCTCAAAAGTGCAAGAACTATAAGTTTGGCAGTAGATTTGGCAGTTAATCCAAAGTCAAATACAAATAAAACTAGAACAAGCATTGCTAAAACATATGAAAGGCCAAAATTACCAAAATCGGAAAAATACCTCAAGTTAACTTGTAGAAAAGGATGATCATGGCTAGATAAATTGGTGAACACAGTTAGAGTAATGAAATCAACAGGACAAAGGAAAAAATAATAATGCATGCAACAATAAAAAGAAAAAGAAGCCAAAATATCAAGCCAAAAATTATTTATAAACAGGCTTGAGAAAACTGTTTGGAATATACATAGAGAAGAGATGAGATATGGTTTGATCGAATTGGATTTTTGCGGGTGTTTTTCAATTATCAGAGATTGTTGAAGGTGTTGGTGATTGATGATTTTTTTTTTTTGAAAGCACAGAAGGAATTCATTGTTTCTAGTATGAAAATGGAGTGAGTGTCAAAATCAGGGGTTGGTTCTCCTTCTAGTCGGTGTTGGAAAGTAGTTGGGGTTATAGCTCCATTCAGTTGTAGCTGATAAAAAAATGAGTTGTAGTTTCCTGCTGGTTGTAGCCATAGAATTGTAACAACAATTTGTAGCCTTCCTTATGAATGAATTGAACAACAATTCTAAAAATTTACTTATTTTGTATGTGTTCCATTGAGATAGTTGATTCCTATTATGCTTATGAATTACTGAAGTATTTAATGGTGTTTCAATATTCTTGCACAAAGTAAAATAAAGTTTTTAATTGTTAAAATTCCTACAATACTAATTCACCCCCCCACCCCCCCTCTTAGTATTTTCCCGGTTTCCAAAAATTGGTATCAGAATAGGTTATTTCAGATCAATTTAACCATTGGAAGAAATATCAAGGACCATGGAAAACTAGGAAGGAGATTATACTAATAGGGAATCTATGTTCAATGGAACAAACCATGTGTTTTTTAAAGTGAGGATAAAGACCTACATTCAATCATTTGGATCTGATGTGTGGGATGTTGTGGAAGAAGAATATTAAAAGCCTCCACAAGTGGTTACCAAGGATCAGAAGATGGAATTCACATGCAATTCTAAGGAAACGAATGCACTTCTTTCTAGCCTACATGAATCAGAACTTGTCATGGTAATGGAATGTGCATCTACCAAATCCATTTGGGAAAATATGAGAAGTTTTTATGAAGGAGACATAAAGGTAAAGCTAAGCTTCAAGGTTTTAGGATGCAATTTGAGTCTCTACGAATGCATGATGATGAATAAATTACAAAATACTTTTTAAGAGGTGATGAGGTTGTGAATAACATAAGAGGGCTTGATGAGAAGCTATATGAATTTGTGGTAGTCCAAAAAATGTTAAGGTCTCTTCTTGAAAGGTTTAATCCCAAGGTATCATCCATTGAAGAAATGACAAATCTGATCACTCTCACTCTAGATCAACTTATTTGTACACTCACTGCCTATGAGATGAGAATTTCACAAGGAAAATCTACAGCCAAAAAATCATTCTTAAAAGTATAAAATAAGTGAAAGGATGAGCATGATGACTCATGTTGTGAATCATATTAAGAAGAGGCCAACTTTGTGAGGAAGCTCAAGCGAGGATCAAGCAAGTATAAAGGTAAGCTTCCCTTTAATTTTTTTACTTGTGGCAAAGTTGGTCATTTTGAATCTAAGTGTCCTAAAAATAAGAAGAAATATTATACTTTTAGAGATAAATTTAAGAAATTTCATAAGGAAAGAAATAAGGCTAATAAGAGAGGTTTCTATGTTCAAGAAGAGAGCTCCTTGGAAAGTGAACCTAGCCAATCCTCATATCGGGACACAGATGATGAGAGCCCTAATGAATTAATGCTAATGGCCATAGAAAAAATGAAATATGAGGCTATTAATTTTGATGATGAAGAGGGAGAATTTGATCTTGAAGGAGAAATGGTAAGTGCACTTGAGGAAATATAGAGGCTGAGAAAGAAAAAACAAAACCAAAAGGAATCTTTGATAAAAGACAAGGTTGAGGTTATTGAGTCCTTTCTCTTGCAAATAGAATAAGGCAAGAAGATTCATGATTATCTGAAACAACAGCTAAATGAAAAGAATCAATAATGTGAGAGGTTATAAGGAGAACTCTTTTTGTTGAAGAAGGAGTTGCAGAAGGCTAAAATGCAACTCAGTTTCAACCAAAAATTTGGAAAATGAATTGAATATGTGAAAGAAATATTAGAATCTCAGCGTGCATCTAAATATCATAGCGGTCTTGGATTTGAAGTTGAGTCCAATGAAATAGATGAATTAAAAGGCAAAAATAAATTACCTGTGTTCCGGAAGGGATTGCACAACAATAAAAGATAATTACACAGCCAAAGAAAAATCAGTAGGAGAAAAAGAAGAACGTTGGCCAAGAAAATCGAACTTCCCAGAATTGAGTTCAGCGCAAAAGAAAACCTTACAAGTACAATGATATTTTCCCATGGTATTGTTTCACATGCACAAATTATGGTATTAGAGCATAAAATTGCAGAGTCAATATTTCCTATAGGAAGCTCAGATCTAGCAGAAGAATTCAAAAGATAAAAAGAAGACCCATGTACAATAACTCTTTTAATCCTCTAAACTATCTGGTGCAATTTTTTAAATGTCAAAATTTTGGGCATATAGTAGTCAATTGTAGGCTAAAGGAGAAGAAGACAGATCCAATAATTGATCAAAACCCAAGGTCTAGAAAGAAAAGGAGAAATCATAGCAATGTGATATTGCATTGTATGCATATAATGAAGGGAACTATTGGTATGTGGACAGTGGTTTTTCCAGGCATGTGTTAGGAGATAGAAGGAAGTTTCTAACTTGGAAACTAGTTGACAAAGGTAATGTGAATTTTGAAAACAATTCTCCAGAAAAATAATTGCAAAAGAAATGGTCAGTCTATCAAATAGAAAAGGTAAATCCAATGATGTTTTATATGTTTAAGGGTTGAAGCATAACTTTCTTGGTGTATCTTAGATGTGTTATCAAGGCTATGATGTGATATTTAAAGCCAAAAATTGTCAAATCAAGTCTACTGACATAGGTGAGATAGTTGTTGAAGTTGTAAGAATATATAATAATGTAAATCTGCTCAAAGAGAAGACAAATAAATGTTGCTTGAAAAAGATCGATGAGAGTTGGTTATAGCATAAAAGACTTGTAAATATTAACTTTGATTAAATATTCAAGCTTAGCAAGAAGAATTTTTTCAAGGATTTTCCAAGGCTTTCAAAACTAGAGAATACTATTTGTAAATCTTACCAATTGGGAAAGCAAGCTCGATTTACATTCAAGGAAAAAGAGAACTCATCATCAAATCCATTGCAGCTGGTACACATGGATATGTGTGGACCATCCAGAATGCAGTCACACATAGGTAAATTATATTTTACGCTAATAATTTATGATTTCAACAGGATGATGTGGTTTTCCTTCCTCAAAGATAAATCTGAAGCTTTTGATAAGTTCAAAGAGTTCAAGTCCATGGATGAGAATGAAACTGATTGAAAAATAAAAATCATAAGGTCATAAAATGGAGGTGAGTTCACTTCAAAAGAAGCTGATGAATTTTGTAAAACGAATGGCATAAAAAGACAGTTTACAACAACAGAGACTCCCCAACAAAATGAGTAGCAGAAAGAGAAAATAAATAATTGCAACAATTAGCCAGAGCCATGATGACCAAAATGAATATTCAGTAGAGGTTTTGGACATAGTTTATTCACACAAAAATGGTTATCCTAAACAAATCTCATTTTAGATGAAACTGATTATATTTTTGTTGAATTAAATATTGGTGTGTAGATGAGAAGGAAACTGTTAAATCCCCCTATGCAAGCATATGTTGCCATGTTTTCCATGGAGGTACCAAAGGATATTGTACAAGCTAATTAAGATCAACATTGGTTGAAGGAAATGAATGAAGAATTGGACCAAATAGAGAAAAATTAGACTTGGGAACTTGTTCCAAGACCCGCTAATAAGAATTTCATTAGCACAAAGTGGGTTTTCATAAATAAAATGAATGATCATGGAGAAGTGGTAACAAAAATTTCTATATTGGTATGCAAAGGCTATGCTCTAATAGAGCGACTAGAATTTGATGAAACCCTTGCTTATGTTTCAATATTAGAAGCAATACAAATTATTTTGGCCTTTTCTTGCTTTAAGAAATTTAAAATCTATCAAATGGATGTCAAAACTGTTTTTCTCAATGGAGAGGTATAGGATCAAGTTTACATAGAGCAGCCAAAAGGTTTTCATTTGACAGAGAAACCAAATTATGTTTGCAGAATCAACAAGGACTTGTATGGTCTCAAGAAAGCCCCTAGAGCTTGGTATTCCAAGCTAGACATCTACCTGCTCAAGTGTGGATTCA
Source organism: Pinus albicaulis (assembly GCA_034641835.2). NCBI lineage: Eukaryota > Viridiplantae > Streptophyta > Pinopsida > Pinales > Pinaceae > Pinus > Pinus albicaulis. The sequence goes on from CM076569.1 coordinate 443,155,414, forward strand.
AAAGAGGTGCAGTTGATAGAATCCTATATTTCAATGAAAAAGACAACAAAATCATTGTGCTGGTATTATATGTTGATGATATCATATTTTCCAATGATTCATATTTGTTTACCAATGAATTTTCATATGATATGAAGGCAAAGTTCAAGATGTCCATGCTTGGAGAGCTTTCCTACTTTCTTGGATTGCATATTGCACAAAGCCCCAAAGGAATATTCATCTCTCAAGGAAATTATATTAAATAAGTGTTGAAGAAATTTAGTATGGAAGAATTCTCTTTAGTGAGCACTAAAATGGTGATAGGTTGCAAGTTTATAAATATGGATGAATCTCTAGCAGTGGACCAGACTTTATACAGATCCATCAGTGGCAGCCTCTTATATTTGACATCTTCAAGGCCAGACATCATTAAGGTTGTTGCTATAGTTGGAATATTTCTAGCAATTCATAGACAAAGCCATCTATTACCAGCCAAGAGAATTCTCAAATATCTCAGAGAAACAATGGACTATGGATTGTGGTGTTGGACATTGGGTTTAATGCTCCCCATGTGTTTTGCGACATGGACTAACCACCTCTCGTGGATCCTAACTCTGAAGATTGTAGTGGAGACTAATGCCTGCGGGTTTTGGTCTAATGGCAATCGTGATTCCAACAAGTGGTATCATAGCGATAGGTCTCGAGTTTGAAACTCAACCGGCTCGCGTTGGGGGGGATATTGTTGGACATTGGGTTCAATGTTCCCCGTGTGTTTCGCGACATGGACTAACTGCCTCTCGTGGATCCTAACTCTGACGATTGTAGCGGAGACTAATGCCTGCGGGTTTTGGTCTAACGGAAATCATGATTCCAACATGTGGTACCCTAGAGGTAAAGATTTTTTATTTTCTATTTACACTAATGATGATTTGGAAGGTGATGTAGATGATCGAAAGAGTGCGAGTGGTGGTGCTTTATTTATTGGAGAAAGTCTAGTTTCATGGCTGAGCAAGAAGCAAGTTTCCATTTCCTTATCTACAACTGAAGTATAATATATTGCGGCAACTTGTTATTGCACTTAGCTACTGTGGATGAAGAAAACCTTGCAGGATGTACAAGTGTTATATAATCATCCTATCCCCATTATTTGTGACAAAAAAAGTGCAATCAACATGTCAAAGAATCTAGTTTTTCACTTCAAAACAAAGCATATCCCCATCAAGTATCATTTCTTGAGAGAGAAAGTTGCAACTTAGATTGTGAAGCTAGAGTATGTTCCTACCAAAGAGAAAGTTGTTCATATCTTCACTAAGCCACTTCCTAGAGAACGGTTTGAGTATTTGAGGAAAATTTGGGAGTTGTGCCTCTTGCCTCCCTCCACTAGCTCTTGCTTAAGAGAAATAAAGGAAGTTGTTGCATTTTCAACATCTAAAGGTGTAGCTTCCAGGTCCTTAGGATTAACATGGCAATGAAAGATCGTTGACAAATGGAGTAAGGTGATAGGGGGATAATGATGGTGTCTTTACCATTGATGTCAAAGGGGGAAAGATACATGGTGATCAAATGAAATAAAGGGGGAGAGATAATACTGATCAAGAAAAGATTAAAAGAAGAGGTGTTAGTAAATCAGCAGCAATAAGAGCAAGTGGCATCAGCAACATCACAGAAGCAGAAACAGAAGAAGGAAAAGAGAAGTACATATGAGGGGGAGTATCGATATTTTCTAATGATGTTTTGTTTGATCTTGGGGTTTCCATCAATTCCAAAGGGGGAGATAGTTGAAATATGTTGTCATTTATGGAAATAGGGTGATGGAAATAAAGTGGTCAGGTGAAACAGGTGTCAGAGACGGTCTCGGGAAGTATACTTAAGGAGCAGCATGGAATCATGGAAACATAATGGTGCAAAGAATTTGGATCCAGTTTTGGAGTAGTAGGTAATATCAAATGTAGGTGAAACCAAGGTAGATAGATAGAGCTCTGAAAGAGATTTCTAGTGGTATGTGGAAGTCTTAAAATTACCTACTAGTGTGAAAGATAAAGCCAGTCAAAGTTTTGTGACCCTAAGTCAAAGATAATAGAGTTAAAAGGTGATTAGGTGAGCCTTTAGCACCTAGCCAAAGTTGGGATAAGTGAAAAACTCATCGGTAAGGTTGTTGGATCCTCTATGAAAAGCTCCAATTAGATGTGGTTTTCATTGTAGCAGCGGGAAGAGTTTTCATTGGCCGCAGGCAAAGCCCGCATGACAGCTTGGCCTGATGGGTGTACCCCAGAAGATTTGATAGAGTGCAAAGAATTAAAGCATCGGATGCAATAGAGTGGGTGGAGCCCACCCAGAGGGGACAAGACCAATAGTGATAGCCCAGTGGTGTTCACCCCGGCAGCCTAGCCCACTAAGGGTTGTCCCGAAGGAATTACAAAGCAACACATTAAAAAATATCTAACCCGAAAAAATAATACAAGGGCTAAGCGCGGGGATTTAAGCACCGGGCCACGCAGAATCATTTCAACAACACCATAGACGGAGGACTTGGAGGCCACGAGATCTGGTTTACTATATCATTGATCACGTAGATCAACGACGGAGAACCACCCTGGGGTCACCCCTCTAAATACCACAAACCACATAGGAGTGGTTTTGAGGGCAATTCGTAAACTTGATGGTTTAAAAAAAAAACAAAATAACAAAGAAAATGGTCGCAAAACCAAAATTCTAAAAACCCTTCTCTCTCCTTTGGAAGGACAGGTGGCAACATGTGAATGGCCAGTGGTGACTTTAAGACAATGCTCAATGGGAAGTCGACATGTGGTATGTATAATCGACGTTTTTGGGCACCTGAATGACCCATATCTGATGGAAATATGGACCAATCATTGGTCGACACATAACATAGGTGACATTGATATGACGTCATCCCTCTAAATAGAGCCTGGCGATTTGTTAACAGAGTGCAAGAGAAATTTTCGAGCAACAAAGGCACACAAGAACAACCAATTAGAGCACAGGAGGGTGGTCCCCATGGGACATGTCAACCTGGTGGATAGACCACTGCGGGTGAAATACAGTGCACAAAAAAAAAAAAACTAGGATAGAGAGAGCTACAGGCCAATCGCTTGCATAGGTTTCATGCAACACTTAGAGAACCTAGGGCATGGAGGTTATAAAGAGTCGTGGAGGCTCTTGGAGTGGCTAAGCACCATCTCTTGGTCGTTTCACGTAGAAATCTCTATTTTCCAAAATCTTTCATGTGAATATTATGCATTCTTAGATTATTTCAATATACTAATATCGACAGTTAATCAAATGTAGTCAGTTTTTTCGATCAAACCGTAGCCCTGGGAAACAATAATTCCAATGATGATGACTCTATTGATGTATGCAATCATGAATTCCAAGGTGTATCAATTGATCTTTTATTTTCTCATGAATATTTTACTTTAGATCTAGAATTTGATTCGGTCAAATAATATGTGCTTATCGAAACTTCCTCTTCATCTCACTATCCCTTGTGCTCTACCATCTGCAATGCATCTGCTTGTGATGGAGATACTCTATGTTCTTCAAGCTCGTCATCTGATGAGTTAACCTCTCAATTGGAACAATTTGGTGAGATCATCCATGATGCAAATGAAAATAATCAAATCATTGAGTACCCTTCCATCCCTCATCTCTTCTCTTCCATGAAGCCAACTCTTCAAATCATCTCGCTCACGAAATTTCCCCAATTCATTCATCTTCAAATTTGCTACCAGAATAATACTTCATCTTGAGAAATCTAGTTGTTGAAGTTGAAAAATCTAGTAAAACTAGTGACAGAGATGGCTGCCATCCGATGAGCAATGACCTTATTGAAACCAACAATAGAAGTTATCCTAAAACCATGCACGATATGGTTCAAGCTTTAAAATGCGATTTTGAAATCCTGGAAAGTTCTGGGACCTATCAGGGAGTCGAGGCACTTCAAATTCTAATAATGGTTATGTCAGTATCTCGCGACTCTGGTAAGCCCCCCCGAACTAAGACAGATTTGTTTTCTCTTGCACAATCCTTCCCTTTGCATGGTTTCACTCAATGTAAATCTCTCGGTAAAATATGTTTGGTATTTTGGATGTAATCTCTCAAAATTTCTAGATTTTACTTCTGACCGGATTCAAAAAAAATATTATTTCATTCATATTCACACAAATCTCTTGCATCAAACTCGGGTTTGGAATGTGCATCTCTCATAAAGTCATGGAATTGCGAAGTTAATCATTCCAAAGACATCTTTGGTTGAAGTAATCATATCTATCATATTTTCTTCATGATGAGTAGCTCTCGATTTTCCTTGTGAATATCGTATCGTGAATATTGTTATTCATCGCACCTGAAATCCTCTTGAGTGTGAATGAATGCATGAGTTATTGTGTGAATCAAATTCTTTTTCATTCATTGCATCCTAACTGGTGTCATGTGAATGTTGTACTAGAATTCCTTTCAACTTCTTCCGATGATTACGATGCTAATGTAGTATGTTACCAGTTACAAACAAATATATTGTCACACTCATCATGCGAAGAAGATGATTATATTATTCAAAGCATTTTCGAAACTGTTCAAATTGATTTATCTTCATTTATTACAAACTGGGAATCTAATCTTTAATCAACCCATATGATCATTATTTTTTCATTGATGATTGTCATTCATTTTATCATTTTCCTACCAGTATATCCAATGACAGTCGTCTTACATCCTTTGGTCTTCATGGTCTAACTTCTCACCATTTAGATTTTTGTCGAACAATTGAGGCACTTCAGCCTTTGCTAATGGTTATGTCAGGTCTTCTCTGTCTTGACATGACTATTGAATATGATCATATCTATTTTCCCTCACAAAATTTCCATCGTAATCCCCTGCCTTTAAATGAAAATTCATCTTTTCAAATATTTCAGGGTTTTCAAGAGGATTGTCATGAATCGTACGATCCAATCGTTGAATGGTTAAAAAATTCTTACATGGAAAGCTCCGTCGCAAATAACAAGTTGCAATATTTCCTCACGCTTGCTAAGAATTTTGGTGTATATGGATACACATCCATGAGAATCTTCCAAGGTTTGTTGAAAGATGTTATTCATCGAAAAGGTAAGAATGTGAATTGGATGAAAGTAGTGGTTGTGACACATCTTTCCGCCCATAGCCAAGACCTTCAAAATTTTGGGCAATTTATTCATGTTTTTATCTCTTATGTTGCACATTACCTTATATATATTTTAATTGTTCATATCTTTGTGGATACAGGTCAGTAAAAATTACGGTGGCTACATTGCAAATTCCATTATATGTGACCCTGACCCTCTAGTTGGTTAGGTTAGGCATAGATCTAGTTGCATTGTAGTTTACCTACACATCCATCCTACATTCATTTCCTATAGTTTGTCTTGTGTTTTTTCTTTTTGGTTTCAGACCATGTTTTTCTTTAGCCATTTTCTGTCTTGTGTTTTGGTTTTTTTTTCTTATTTTTTCGTGTCTTTTCCTTTTGTTCTATCAATAAAATATTGCATGAAGATGTTATGTTGGCTCATAAGGGAATGTGGACAAATAGAAAAGGACTTTGTAACACTGCAAAATTTGGCTAAATCTCTGTCCTTATTCCTTGTCTGGGTTACATCTTTTGGTCAATGATATTCTGACGCAAAATATGATGCTTGTGTTAAGAAATCCTTGTGTCAAACCATGACCTCCATGTTTATTCTGGAAACCTCACGTCTGCACTCAGGTTTTTATGTTTCGGTGTTCTCAATATGATCCAATCAAGCAGAGAAGGACAAGGGGAAGATTTAAACGAGAAAACCAATATTAGAGATCTAATATATGATTCTTTGAAGGAACAACCTCTCTTGCTCTCAATAATCCAGGATCCCTCTTCCGCCCATAAATAAATAAGTGTCGATGCACAACCCTATTTAAATAAATAAATAAAGGTGAAAAAAGAGAAAGGCTTCCTGCGCAGAGAGGTGAAGCAAGAAACTCCATCAGGGTACTTTCCAGGCTTGCTGGAAGCAGAGCAATGTTTATGTTCCCGAAGTGACTCCATCGGGGTACTTTCTAGGCCTGCTAGCAGCGAAGCAACACTAGAGATGAAAAAATATACTGTGAAAATCTTAAGCTCGCAAACTTCATTACCCTATCCTAATTCGAAACATTGTGTGATCGTTTATCTTATGTTTGTGACTAACCGAGAAAAGAAATGAATGTGACTATGTTTATGCACAGGGTAAGTGAGGAATTCATGGTAATCTAAACGATGAATCAATACTTAATGAAAATCTTTACCCTGAACGAAAAAATTGACCAAGGCATAGAAGTTGGAGTTCTACTAGTGTGTCACCAATGTTTTCACTGCGATAAACACCCTCCAAAATTTTACCCATCCTCAAATTTTGGAGCCTACTATGGATATTGCAATCGGTCATTCCATCATCACTTCTTGGTGAACTGATGTTTTTGAGCTCCCTTCTTGGATTGGAAGTGTCGAAGTCACTTTCCCACACATGCTCAGTTTGCAACAAGTTCATGAGCACATTATTTTATGCAAGCTTGGAAAATCATAGCATGTTCCATCAATATTTTTTCCGTGTGATTTCCAATCCAAGTCGATAGTCAATGCGCACTAAAAATGACAATTTTTCACACTATAGCTATGTTTGTACTTCTATTTCGGTGAGTTTTGAAAATTGTCACTCCCATGCACCTTTTTTTTCGTGAGTGTCGCTTTCATGTTTGTTTCTTTTTCCCTCGCTTGCTTTTAGTATAATTAGTGTAATTTTCATGTTATATTTGCTCTGGCATGTGTTACTTTCACTTTCATTTACATATCACGAGAGTCATTTGCACCTTAGAAATTGGCGTCTTTTCTCATGTTAGATGTCGAACAATGTATTCATGCTTGTTATGGTGGTTTAGAGGGGTTGTCTTTGTGTGAATGAGTTATTCTAAACATGTAAACATTATTCGCACTCATTCCCAAAGTTTTAGGCATTGTCACACAAATGTCATCACGGTCTTCTCAAAGTGTGCCTTTAGTGTCGCACTTATCGTAAATTCATCGCAAGGTTGTCGCATTGAGGGAAATACATTTTCAACCTGTCCATATGATCTATGTTGTTATGTCATCAAAGTGATTCAAGTGTGTGATCAAAGTCAAGTCATATCATTGTTCACAACAGTCCCTAAAATCCCCCACACATCCATTTCTGAAAAGAGTTCTCGACCAAGCAACCTAGCTTCACCCGACCTCCCTAAACTGCGCACTGTGCAGTTTCATTCCTCTAGCTGCGACCTTGCCTCTTGGCACTATGCAATGCACAGTCTCTTCCTCCCAAAACTGCGTACTTCGCAATTTTAGTGCTCAAGCCTGACCTTGCCTCCCAAAACCGTGCAATTCATATTCCCAAACTTGCCTCAACTATACAATCTCTATCCTCAAGCTCATCCCTTAATCTCCTTAGTTGCACAAATTTTCAATGACCCAACCTCTTCTACCTCCCACAGTTGTGTATTTTTCCCAAGCATTGCAAAACCCTGCAAGTGAGCTCACTGAGTCCAAAAATTGCACAGTTTATCTCCTTAGTCCTATCTGAACTGTGCATTGCGCATTATCAAGGCTCAAGCCTCAACCCAGAGCTCTTGAACTATGCAATTGCGCAATACCCATACTCATCTTCCCTCCATAACTACGCAATTGGCTAAAGTAGTGCAAAATCCCTTAGCCTGTCACCCTAAGCTCTAAAATTGCGCAATATTCTTCCCAAGTCCATCCTGAACTACACATTGTGCAGTCTCGGAGCCCAATATCCACCCCTAACTGCCTGAGCTACACAACTACGCATTCACTTTCCCTCTCCCTTGGAATACCACTTGGTTCCAACTCAGTTAGTGGATCTTCATGCACCATCTTAGACTAGGTGTTTATCATACTGATTTCGTCTTGTCATGATTGAATTGAAGATGCAGGAAATTTATTGTGCTATGAAAAGATGATGGAGAAGGAGGGCATGCTAGAAGACACATATGGATATGAAGAGATAAGATGATCAGCAGGCAAGAATAAAAGGTAACATCAAACTCAAACAAAAGATGAAAATCAAGATCACATGGAAGACTCCTCATCTTCAAGAAGACACAAGGAAAGAAGTAGCAAGAAGGATAGATTGTAACTGTCACATCATCATGCAGTCCATGTCATTAGTGTCATGTCATGTCCTATCACAATTCATAATATGCCACATCATTATTGTGGATCATGTAAATTATATTCAAATACATTGTAAAGTGGAAGTCTAAAGGACACACATAGAATATGAAGAGTCGTGTATGTTGAAAATTAATATGAATTCAAACAGTCATAAGGGTATTCAAAGAGTCAGAAGAAGGGTGAAGCATCACCCATTGGCTATATATACATCCTAATTATATGAGCAGAGGAATTTTCACCTTGGCTCCTCCCACAAAGCATTAAAGAGATAATTTAGTTCTTTTGTGGAGCAAGGAGTGGCTCCAACACTCCGCTATTATAGCTAGTGATGTTCATTGTACACATGTGTCTTTTAACTTTTACTTAATAACAGAAGCCTTCAAGGCCAACACGTTCCTCATGCATGGGTTATGAATGTTTGTAAGACTATTTTGCAGATGTTTTTATTTCATGTTTTCTTTCACATGTGCTAAGGTAGTTGAACTATTTCGGTTATTTTAGTACTTATCTTATTGAGAATGTGATTTAATGGTTTTTATTGTTGTCGCACCCTCATGGACTATTCCACTAGATATTAGAAAAACCTTTCTCATTCATTGGTTGTAATGACTTTCACATCTCTTGTGGACTATTCCGTTGGATGTTAAACAAATCTTATTGTTTGTGTGTGTCTCTTCTTGGATGGTACTATTACCTCTCTCTTAGAGGCTTTCCTTTTACTTTCCCCGCAGTAGAAGGAGTTTGACACACATACGATTGAACACTCACCAGACACACCCCCCTTGCTTTTCAAAGGTGCATTTTCACTCCTCTATCTTGCTGACAGTTAGATCCAAGGCGTATCTATAAGAATACATGGCAACCGGGTCGATATTCCAGATGGGGCTCCTACTCCAAATGGTGTGAGGTCTAATTAGGACTTCACATCAGGGAGACACCTTGGTTGACATATTTCCAACATTGTCAACACGAGGGTTAATGGAGTTGGGTTTATGAATGCTTTAGCATTGTTAACACTGGAAAATCGTACAGGCAAAAGACATCAAAAATTTCAAGCAGAAGGTATAGACAAAGGTTTCCAGAAAAGAAGTACATTAGCAAAGACAAAAAATATAATTCTTCCTAAGGTTAAGGACAAATTTATGGACAACGCACAAGATACAAAAGCCTTTTTGCAACAGTGTGACTATTCCTTCAATAGTCGTGTGGTCCTGAGGATGGTGAAATTTCACCATCTGGGACAACTTGGCACACTTGGTTAGGAATATTATCCACTCGGTACTACCAAGGATAGTCGACTTTAAGCCACCTTGAGGGTTAAATGCAACACACAAAAGAATCCACCCTCCACTCTTGTGTCACTCATCCATCTTGGGCCAAGAGAAGGAGGAAGAATTCAAAAAATGTCTATATAAATCAGCCTTTGGAATAATAATTGGAGACACATTGTTATGTTGGCCAAAAATCTCGTTAGAAAACCAACTAGCATAGTCCAGCAGCAGAGGGATTGGAAGGACTCATTTTTTGGCCACCCAATATCTCTATCCAAGAGAGAGAGGTTCACCATTTTTTCTTTTATCTACCATCCTTTGATAGGGAGGAGATGCTTGCAGGAAACTCGAGGGAAGGAGACCTCATTGTTTTGGATATTTGAGCTCCATGGCTCAAAGGATCCTCTTAAAGTGTTTTATAATTCTATCTTTTTCACCACCAACACCTAATAAAGGGAGAAGATCTTCATTTTTTTTATTAGGTTGTTTTCTCCACCGATATTTTTGTAGTGTGCAACTTGTTTGTTTTTGTTTTATTATTTATGTTGTATGCCTTGTTTTCCCTCAAACTTCATTTACTACATGTTAAATTTGTTCCACTAACATTTAAAAACCATTTTGACATGTGATATTATGTAGGTAACATCCAACACAGTAAGGAAGTGAATTTAGTACACCATCGTGCCAAATACACAACAACAGGAATGGTGACTGTTAAATGATTTAATGGTTAGTTAAATCCTTGTCATTTAATTGTCAACCCAGGGTTTCGTAAACAGAAGAGGTATACCTGTACTATATGTACTAAGTGGTTATTTTTCATATTATATTAATCTAAATGTAATTAACACTAATTACAAAACAAATTAAATCAATCTAATTCGAACTAAATCAAAGAAAACATAAAGAAATTGAAATCACACATGCATAAAGGAAATCATACTTGAATGAACTTGAAATCGCTCTTACAAAATTGAAGTCACACCACTTGCATAAATGAAATCACACCATACTTTCATAAATGGAATCACTCCATTCTTGCATAATTGAAATCACACCACGCTTGCATAATGAAATCACACTGCTGAAAGGAAAAACACACTTGCATAAAATAAAAACACACTTACTGAAAAAAAAATGAAATAACAAAATTATACTATGTTACCAATATGTACAAAGGTATGCAAACTGGAGTTGATGGGGGCCCTCCATTCCTCAACAATCACACTGAACAACTATCACATATTGGAGATCAAAGTGGCAGTATGTATTTCATAAAATGATTACAAGATGTCACAATAATTCTCTCTCCTCACTTTACAAATCACATATTGAATGGAACTTGGAACCTCCAACTATAAACTAGCCACTAGTTACCTCTAATCTCTAACAATTAACAATTTACAACCAACCATTTACAGCCCTTTGTATGAAGGGTGCACTCCTATTTATACAAAAATTGAAGATAACTATAGATACTCAAATCTTTTCTAAATCCACATTTATCTCATGTTGATGCAGGAGTATCCAAGCCAAATTTTCATTATTCAATTATGTAATAAGGGGGGTGAGACATTTTAATTATTTTATTAATTAAATTGCTTAATTTTAATAAATTATGAGAGAAATTATAAATGTGAGTATTTTTTGTAAATATCCCTTAAATAAATAAGGATATGAGTTGAGTTGATTTAGGAAGATAATTTAGGGATGAGTTGAGTCCAAAATAAGATTAATCTAAATTAGATTTTAAGTTGAGATTTATGAGGAGAAAATTATGGAGTGGAACAAATTATTTTTATGTATAAATATGTAGCTGATGAGGGTGAGAAAAGAGAGAGAGTGTGAGGTGAGGAGTGCAGAGAATCAGAGAGATGGTTTGAAGGGCCGAGAGCCAAGAGGTCGCCCAATGTAATATTTGGCCAGAGAGTTTTATGTTTTAATATCAGTATTTTTTTTATTTATTATGCGGCTCTCTTTCCTTCATGTCTATTTTTGAGTTGAATATTTTTATGCTGAGTGAAGTATGTGTGGTTTATATGCTAGGATTCTGATTTAACCCAGAACCCTGCATCATTTGGTATCAAAGCCTATGTTGCCAGTGTAACAAAAAATGGAAAATACGTTTGAAACGAGTTGTGTATAAGCATATTGGAGTAAAATCGACCTTGAAGGGAGCACTGAAACGTTTGAGGAGAAGTATTATATTTGAATTGAGTGGCAGCGTTAAAAGGAGGCAGCGTTACATTTGTAATTGAGTGGAGTGGCAGAGCTCTCTACGTTAAAAAGAATGGCCGAGTGGTGTTAATGTGAAGAAACAACGTAGATAGAAGGGAACATAATTCATTAACTGATAGAAGGGGACGGAATTCATTAACGTATCAAGACTTCAGCTAAAATTCAAATGCAGGTAATTACCTCAGACACCGTGTTCAGCAGGCCATAAGAAATGAATTGTATATGAACAAATTCTAAAGTTTGGTTAAATTCTACGTTTGAAGTCGAAATACGTAGACCTGGCATGATAAATACTTTAGTGTATGGTGTAAGGGATAGCGGATTGAATTTTACCTTCAATGCAAAAAACTTCAGCGTAAGTTTCAATCAGAATTTGGAATTATACTTAGAGTGGTTTTGGAAATCGTTCAAACATAACGCAGAGTTATGTTAACTACCACCGTTTTTGCACTCAATATCAAACGGACCTTTAATTCCATTGCTTCATTTATATAACGAAATTTAATTTCATTATTACATATAGATGGATTGCTGCTACAGGAAATGGGACTCACAATTGTAGAATGGAGTGTATGTAAAACAGCGCTGCAATAAAGATCATTGGTATATGTAATTAATATACATGGAAGATTGATTTCTGGATTCACGAAGAATTGCATCAGCCAAAGGGTAAGTGGTCATGGAAACAAGCGAGGAGATTGAAAAGTTTGGGTGAAATGGTATTTTGGTAAAAGGGATTGTATTGTGTTGGAGGTATGGTTAGTTTCTTGGAATATATTTTATGTGAGTTTCTTATTCAAATTCATTTTACAAGAAGTTATTCATTTAAACTCAAAAGAAGCCATTATTTTACTTTCATATAAAATTTTCATGGTTAAACTCATAAGTGACTATTGAATGAGGTGAAAGTAAATAATAGAGGTAAAGGTGAAAGTAAATTGATGTTGTAAAGCATGGTGGGGAAAAATGGTGAGTTGTTGCACACGGTTTTGAGTGGGTACTATATGGTTTCATAAAACCATGTGTGGGTTTTGAGAATGCATAACTTCATATTTAATTTTATATTTTTAAGTAGGAGAGTTGTGAGAAGAAGGTTTTATAAACTGTAAAAAGGAGTTTATATTATTTTAGGGGTTTTTTTTTAAGAAGTGGATTGTATGGTATAATAATTGAGATAATTAATGTACTAGTGTCAAAGTTGAAGTCAAGGTCTGTATATCATGAAGTAAAAGGAGTTTAGCACATTATGTTAAGTTCAACTTCAATTGTTTTTTTGAGAAGATTTTTTTTTCAAAATTGAAGAAAAATTCGAGAGATAGAGATGAGGAAATTTGGCTTAAGCTAAGAGGGAGATTGTGTGTACTTTGAAGGTTTATAACATTTGTTTGTTGGGAAATATTTATGTTATAAGATTGTTGGGAAGAGATTTATTTGCAGGAGGAGAAAATAACTGCTGATAGTCATTACAGAGGTTTTGAAAAAGACCTCAATAGAGGGAAGAAGAGGGAAAATGCCAAGGTAAGTGGCATATGTGAATAGTTGACAGATGAAGATTACGAGCGGGAGAAGGATGAGATAACAATTCACCTTGAATTGTTAATGGAGTTGTTGTGGGAAAATGTGAAAGACCAGACACATGGTTGGACCATGAGAAAGAAGGTAAAGTGGCAGAAGCTACACGCAAAGAGGGAAAAACAGGTAAACATACAGTTGATGGAAGAGCTGAGGAAGCTCGAGCAGATGTTGAGTTGTGAAGAACTCAGAGAGACTGAGTTAAAAATGGATGTTTCCATTTGTGGCCCAGAACAGGGTGAAATTTTGGGTGAAGAGATCAGTGAGGAAGATCTCATGAACTATTGGGATAGTTCAGAAGCATTTGAAGATGTGTTGGCGAGAGAAGAAGATGAGGCCATGAAGCCTTACATTTTTTCTCACAGTTTATGTATGTTTGCAAGATGTGCGAAAGATGGTGCGCAGTCTGATGGAACTGTCATAGAGAAGAATGAAACTTTTGAGGTAAAGTCTGGTAGAGAATTCCTTTCAGAGAAGGAAAGTGTTGATTGGTTACAACAGGAAGAAATCATAAATGAATTCTTGTTTGGGGTAAGACAACAAGTCGAAGATGTTATGGAATAGGAACAAAATGGAAATTCCCAAGAAAAATTCCAAGGAGGTAAACAAATCTATTTGTTTAATAAAATTGCTGATGAAAGTTTACAATGTAATGATGCTGAAACCAGGACAACTCAGGAAGATTGCCAGAGGAAGAGTGAAGGTAGTGATGAAGTATTGAAAAGATTTCACATGGAAATCGAATTCTTAGAACGATGGCTTAAGGAACCTGATGGAGAAGAAAAAGTTACAGAACCTAATCCAGATGAAATTATAGTTACTATGCATGATAGAGATGAAATATTTTTAATATTTATGGAGTTGAATGAATGTTATAAATTTTCAAATAATGATGAAACTATAGGTACAGAAAACGAAATTAACAAATATGATGTCAAAATCAGAGAAATCGAGTAGAAGTTATTTGGCATTGAGATGGAAGATTAGAAGCAGCAATGAAGTTGTGTTTGTAGGGACATAAAGGAAACAGTGAATCAGTAGGATGAAGATGGAAGCAGCCAATAGTTCGAAACAAAATCTATTGAATTCCAGAAAGTCGATGATGAGAGATTGATGCCTGAAGCATCAAAAGAGACCGACAGGTCTTACCTTTTTAAAACTAACAGTTTTTTGGTGAATGTAGGTACAGTACCAGACGATAGGGTTGTTGCTATAAAAGCAATCCAAGACTATAGTTGTAATCAAGAAGGAGTTCTTAATTATTTTCTATTGCAGGAACTTGAGTATTCAGCTCAATTGGAGACGAAAGAGTTCGAAAAAGAAGTATCACTCCGAAGAATTGACGAAAGAAAGTGTTGGAGAAGCCGATGGAATCTGATCAATAAAGTGGACGATGAGTTATCAAATCGAGTTGATACTTCGAAGGACCAACGGCAGAACAGAGTATAGAATCCTGGAGGGAGCAAGTCATCAAGACTTGTGGCTATCGCATTGTTATAGAAAAGCGACGAACCTCATAGACAGGAGTCTATGAAAACTTCTCTACTTGGGGAGTCTGATGCAGGAGCATCCAAGCCAAATTTTGATTATTTAATTATGTAATAAGAGGGGTGAGACATGTTAATTATTTTATTAATTAAATTTCTTAATTTTAATAAATTAGGAGAGAAATTATAAATGTGAGGATTTTTTGTAAATATCCCTTAAATGAATAAGGATATGAGTTGAGTTGATTTAGGAAGATAATTTATGGATTATAAATTCCAT
Organism: Pinus albicaulis; assembly: GCA_034641835.2. Taxonomy (NCBI): domain Eukaryota; kingdom Viridiplantae; phylum Streptophyta; class Pinopsida; order Pinales; family Pinaceae; genus Pinus; species Pinus albicaulis. Next base: position 443,170,477 of record CM076569.1, read on the forward strand.
AAATGGGACTTAGTTGAGTCCAAAATAAGATTAATATAAATTAGATTTTAAGTTGAGATTTATGAGGAGAAAATTATGGAGTGGAACAAAGTATTTTTATGTATAAATATGTAGCTTATGAGGGTGAGAAAAGAGAGAGAGTGTGAGGTGGGGAGTGCAGAGAATCAGAGAGATGGTTTGAAGGGCCGAGAGCCAAGAGGCTGCCCAATGTAATATTTGGCCAAAGAGTTTTATGTTTTAATATAAGTATTTTTTTTTATTATGCAGCTCTCTTTCCTTCATGTTTATTTTTGAGTTGAATATTTTTATGCTGAGTAAAGTATGTGTGGTTTATATGCTAGGATTCTGATTTAACCCAGAACCCCTGCATCACATGTGGTTACAACCAATATCATAAAAATATAAGATAAAAATCCTCTCCAAATTCTCTCATAGTTTTGATACGGACACATATCAAAACATCCAAGATTCTTCGCCTTTGAATTTTCTTAGCTTAATGATCCATATCTTCTTCAAATATTCTACAAATCCTCATGAGTTGGAATTTGAAAATCGAATTTGTAGTTAGGAGCCCAAGTAGGACCCTTCTAGAATCTCCAAGAGGGCATACAATATCACAAAACTTATACCACTTTTATGTATATATGAAAAAATGTTAATTTTATAATATTTAATCACAAATTAACTTAAAATACTTAAAATAAATGACTTTGGAAAATATAATGCTAAACCCATATGATCATGAAAATTGTTACTTAATATAGGGTTATGTAGCGACAAAATTACGGAATGAGGGTAAAATGATGGAAATGAGGGTGAAAGTGGGTGGCATTTTGGAGACTCAACATACCCCCCAACTAAAGATGTTGCATGTCCTCATGCAACTATTGCATTGATTCCCTTAGTCATAAGTCGATCTTCTTGAAATCTTCTGCTTCTATAGGAGCTTTGGCATTGTATTGATTCTACTTTAACTTTGCATAGTCATATCATTTGAAAATTTTATTCTTTTTCAAAGTGTACTTTGAAATACATTTGATTGCAACATATATCTTTTTTATGGTTGATTCTTGTGTGACAACAAAAATTTTATGAGATTGGAATCTTTATTGCTATCATTGTTGAATTGAGTCCCGTTGCAAACTGTTGAAATCTTGTAGTCTTCAATCATTCCCACTTGATGGAATAATTATTATCTATGTGAATAGATGTGTCGATGTCGAACATAGAAAATAAATTGTTGGATTACTAGCCATTAATGAATGCCATTAACCAACACGAAACTACTCACCATTGATGGCAATGAGATTCAAGATGCCTAAGTACATATTACTAGGTACGAATAGATGTGTCGAAATCGAGTCACCTAGAAGATTCGCCAAACAGGGGACATTAATGTATTTCCACTATTTATTGGCGAGATAACTTGCCATTAAGGCATGCAAGTCTCAAGGTACTTGAAATATCTCTAGTCTTGATCCCAGATGATGTGTCGGAGTTGATGGGTAAAAACTTGTTAAAAGGAAGGCCTTAATGAATCCTCCATCATTTAACGCGAGTCTATAATAATATTTTGAAGGACTATGGATGAAAAAATTGTATTGAAGTGGGATTTATTTGACAGAAAGGAAAATGAAAATGGAGTGACTTGGCTTTGTAAGGGAGTTGAATGACTTTATTTTTTGGAAAGATGAGTGAAAATGATGTAGGAAAGTATTAAAAATGTGAAGGGAAATGAGTTTTTTGGTAGTAGGGAGATGGAAAGTTATGGATCTACTGCAGGATTGGAATGAGTAGCGTTGGTAAAATTGGTATGTGTTTAGTATCAATGGTGTATTAGATTTTATTTGTCATGAAATGATCATTCTCTTCTGAAATAAACTTCGTCTTCTCGTTCATATAGTGATCTTCTTTCATCGTGTCCTGGAATCTACAAAAAACTTAGCTCTTTTTTCTGCAATAAAATGTAAGTCTATCGAGAGAGAGAGGTGATCAGTCTCTCTTCATCTTGATATATACAAAAAAAACTCAGAAATAGTACTAATAAAACAAATTCAAGAAAAATTAAATTAACTTTTACCTGTTTCTTACCAATTTTGAGCTTGAGACCTCTTCTTTAATACTTCGAAAATAGATCATAAACCATTTTTTCATAAGCTACTGAATTGTGTCAATTCTGCAGCTACAAAAAATCTAGATCATTGCACTGCCTTGCCGCTTTACAACCTGAAATTAGACTTGTATGGTGGTTTTTATGCAGGTTTAAGCTTGTAACTGTGTTTTTCATTTTTATTTAGCGCTCCACCCTTGTCCATGATCCCATGGATCAAGAAAATGCTCAAAATTAAAAATTATTGGATTAGTTTGAAACCAAAACAAAAGTCTAGATCTCGTCATTATGAATCCAACACACTTCATTTCACTGAAATTTGACATTTTAAGATATAGTTATGGCTATTTGAAGTTTTTATGAAAAATGGTAAAAATGATGAGGGGTGCCATGTGGCAGCACTATAGGGTGATGACGTGGCAGGGTGGTGACTAGAAAGTGATGTGGACAGGTGACTATGTGGCAGGGTGTGACTGAGCAGTGACCTGGATAGGTGATGACATGTCAAGGTGTGACTGGGTGGTGACGTGGACAAGTGATGATGTGGGAGGGTGTGACTAGGTAGTGATGTAGACAGGTGAGTGGTGTGACTAGGTTGTCATGGTTGACATGTGGAAATTATTCATTAGTCAATGGGTGGTTGATATGGGCCAACAAGGAAGTTCCACGTGGACCAACCATTGGTTGCCATGTGCCATCTTCACGGTGGCTAAAATTATGTAAGGGTAGAACTACTCTCCAATGGATTTGAACTCAAGACCTCATGCCAACCACTAAAGCACCCTACCAGTTGTGCTAAATTTCCTTTTTGTTAAACTATGCTCACAAAAATGTATTTAAAGGTTATGGGCGCACTTCTGGAAACATTAGGATTTGCCCCTAATTTTCGGCACCAAAGTTGCATGGCGCCATGTGGCCAATATTTTCGGACTTGGGGGCTTATCTTAATTGTCCCACAATTTTTCCCGTCGATCGGGAAGTCCATATTCGCACACTGTTCCCGATTTCTGGGCTCACTTTATGGGTTTGGGTCGAATTGTGGGCTTATTAATAGCTGAATTGGGTAGAAATTTAAAACAATCATGTCTTTCTCAATTTTTGGCCAAATGAGGTGCAAAAATAATCAAAATAAAGGTTTTCAATAGTGTTGGATCCATTGGAGGCATTAGTTTGGCTATTTGAGCTTTTTAAATGTCTGTAATTGTACTTTTGATTGCAAATTTAGATTTCTTTTCCAATTTTTATTGAAATTTTTAAAAACTAATTTGGTTCAAATTTCTTTTATTATCTTCCATATTGCAAGGAGCACAAGAAGAGAGAATAATCAGAAATATTGAAGCTCTTTATTCAATTGGAATATGGAATTTAAAAGAAAATACACAAGGATTTAATCTCTAAATTCAGATTGTGGTTCTCTACCTATTCCCCTCTTTTCTCAAATATCTTTTCTCTTACTTCATCCTCCTACAAATCATTAGTGAGCTGGGTGGCTCTTACTGCACCACCAAAAGAGATAAAATTGCAAATAACATGAAATCTAAAAAAAAAAAAAAAAAAAAACATCAAAAAACTTGATTTTATTCATTACCTGCTCTAACTTACTAGAAATTGCAGAATTGATCAAGTGTATGCATATTTCCAGTGTAACCATGTGTGTAACAGTGTTAAAATGATATTCATTCTAAGGTTAGAAAAATATGCATTAAAAATAGTCAAAGCATGAAAAACTAGTTGTTTATATAATACAATTAAAATGTAAAGAAGAAAGAACATTATTTAACCTCTTAATTACCTGTGAATTACTCCAACTGGTTGATTTTTCCTGTTACACACACAGATTAATACAATTTTTTATTTATTTTCTAAATTTAATATGAAAATTGATTTTAATATGATTTTAACTATGCATCTAAAAATGAATGCAACTATAATGAATTTTCTAAACTTCAAAATAAACACCTATGTATAAATCCCCAGCAATGGTGCCAAAAAGTTGGGTGATTTAATTACTAGTTAAATCCCTATCATTTAATTTTCAACCCTAGGTTTCGTAAACTGACGAGGTATACCTGTATTATATGTACTAGGTGGTTATCTTTCAAATTAGATTAATCTAAATGAAATTAACACTAATTACAAAACAAATTAAATCAATCTAATTCGAACTAAATAAAATCAAACATAAAGAAATTGAAACCACACTTGCATAAAGAAAATCACACTTGCATGTAATTGAAATCACTCTTGCAGAATTGAAATCACACCACACTTGCATAAATGAAATCACACCATACTTGCATAATTGAAATCACTCCACTCTACCATAATTGAAATCGCACCACGCTTGCATAATTGAAATAACACTGCTAAAAGGAAAGCACACTTGCATAAAATAAAAACATACTTGCTGAAAAAAAATGAAATGACAAAATTATACAGTGTTACCAATATGTACAAAGGTATGAAAACTGGGGCTGATGGGGGCCCTCCATTCCTCAGCAAACACACTGAACAACTATCACATCTTGGAGATCAAAGTGGCAGTATGTATTTCATACACTGATTACAAGATATTACAAGAATTCTCTCTCCTCACTTTACAAATCACATCTTGGATGGAACTTGGAACCTCTAACTATAAACTAGCCACTAGCCACCTCTAATCTCTAACAAGTAACAATTTACAACCAACCATTTACAACCCTTTGTATGAAGGGTGCACTCCTATTTACACAAAAATTTAAGATAACTATAGATCCTCAAATCTCTCCTAAATCCACATTTATCTCGTGTGCTTACAACCAATCTCCTAAAAATATAAGATACAAATTCTCTCATAGTTCTGAGAAGGACACATATCAAAACATCCATGATTCTTCTCCTTTGAATGTGCTTATCTTAATGATCCATATCTTCTTCAAATATTCTACAATTCATCATGAGTTGGAATTTGAAATTCGAATTTGTAGTTAGGAGGCCAAGTAGGACCCTTCTAGAATCTCCAAGTGGGCCTACAATATCACAAAACTTATACCACTTTTATGTATATACGAAAACATATTAATTTTATAATATTTAATCACAAATTCACTTAAAATACTTAAAATAAATGACTTTGGAAAATATAATGCTAAACCCATATGATCATGAAAATGGTTACTTAATGTAGGATTATGTAGCTATGGAATTACGGAATGAGGGTAAATTTATGGAAATGAGGGTGAAAGTGGATGAAATTTTGGAGACTCAACAATGACTCCATTGTATTCTTTCCTTTGAGATAGTGGTTGTTTTTGCAGGTCCTTCTCCTGCTCAGCCTGCTGCAAATCACCATTGTATCCTCTCTAAACTCTTCATCACACCCACTAACTGTTCTGAACAACAGAGAGGGCCAAAAAAAAAAATTGTGCGGCAACGCGCAACAGATCCTAGTAGCTGTGCACTCCATGCCTGTGGGAAGATAAGTCACGCGATAGGCCAACAAGCATATATTTTCTTGGTTTTTTCCAATTTTTTCAGTTGTAAAGTGCTTGGCAACCTATACGAATTTTCCATCACTGTGTTGTTGTGTTTCACTATAGATTAGGCCTCTTATTTGCTATACTTAACCTCAAATTAGCTTAGCAACTAAGTAGTTTTACTTTTAGTATTTTATTTTTCAAATCACACATAGTCTAAGTAGGAAGAAGTAAGTGGCCTTAAATGAACGAATGATTTTTGAATGATTTATTTGCTCATAAAAGATACAAAACACATAGTGGAAATTAAGTGGCCCATATATCCACATATCTTTTGCTAGTTCAATTTTTTCAATTTTTTGCATTATATTAGTTTAATTTTGCATTAGGAATGGGGACTAGGACCAAATTGTCAAAAATAAAGTAAGTAATATCCGCCACCCTTGCACCTCACATTGAGCCTAGGTACACATATGAACGATTTCCTAAGACAAGTTGTCATCTCCCTATAGTGAAAACATATTCTAACCAAGCAAGGGTAAGCAACCCATCATCCGCCCATCATTTCATTTTTTGCAAGGAAAAATAACACATAGAATAATTAACAAGGAATTGTAAAGGATCGACGCATATCTGCATGTCATAACATTCTTTATTGTTCACTCCAAATCACACACGAAGCATCTGTAAGCTATGAACCAAAAGGAACCCAGTGTTTTGGGACCTACGTTTGCTTCTTACAGTTGCTTCACTATATCACACCATAAGAAAAAATTTCGACTCTCTAAAAACTATCATGAACTGAACTCACTAAATTCTCCCCACAGGGGTCATAAAGAAGTTATAGTTCAGGATAGGACCATTGGGGGTAGGCATCCAATAAGCCACCATGGTCATGATACATTCTTGAAACATAGATGTTGACTTTTTAAAGAGATTAAAATCCGTCTATCCGCCCATGAAAAAAATACCCGAGCATTGCAAAGACCCTTTTCATAGGGGTTAAGATTAGGCCCAATGCGTGAAGTACTATTTGGGGCTACTTGACCCATATAGTACTCGATACCGGTATTTTATTACCAAGAAGCTCAAGACTCGAATGCTCACGTAGGACGACGATTCTTTAGTGGCAAAAACTAGGGCATCCTTCCCTATAGGTGACGGTGCAAGCAACACTCAATCCTCATTCATTACCTTGGTCGATTCTTCAACTGTTGGAAGGCGTCGCCAGTTATTTTGGGATGTTGACCCTAATACCCACTAGAAGATATCTTCGCACGGCCCAGTTACAAAGAGAGGGTAAGGAGTAGTAGGTATGTATAGGCTTTTGGTATCATACATGAAATACACAAAAAACCTCGTTTTTTGCTTGATTGATCACATAGATTTAAATTAAATGAAAATTTATGTCTTATTTTTTTTTTTTTTTTATGCATGTGATTTCATTTGATTTGATAGAATCCTCCTTCCTCCAGAAAACCAAAAATATCAGCAACATTATGCCAGTAGACACCATAGCGAACCTAACGGGGCCCCATTGATCTATACGTTTCTTGGACCTCCCCCCATTAAAGGGAGGGGTTCCAAGCCTCCCGCCATTTAGGCATCAAGGATGACACACTGCCACCGTTATCGGTTCATCATTTATTGGGGAATCTGTGATTGGAAACCCCCAAGGGTCACCCAACACAACACCATTGGAAACCCCAACAGGATCGCCACACTCAACCCTCCTACAACCCCTAGAGGTCATAGGAGCGCTACCCCTTCGGGGAGTCAGCAAAACATCCATCAAGGCATGCCACAGGGTAACATTCCCAAAAAACCTCCCCTAAACAAAAACATCTAGATACCTATTGTTCAAAGGGTACAATGCAATTCAATACACAATTACCCTTCTTAGCATCACTTAATATGCCAGATCTAACGAAGTTGACTAATGACCTCATTGCACATGGCCCTAACTGGCCCCCCATGCCCACAAATCTCCCTTCATATATACCAAAATTCAAAGGGAATCAAGTGGAATACCCAGGAAACCATATAATTACTTTCCACATGTGGTTTTCTTCGAATAGTATAATTGAGGATAACATTCAATTGATACTATTTCAATGCACACTAACAGGGCTATGAATAAATGGTATGTCAAGCAGCCTTCTACTTCGCACGGAACCTTTAGCACCCTCACTGCTGCGTTCCTCATATACTTCCAGCTCCCCATCCATCATGGTTCTGGAATGGAACTTCTAACACATTTCAAACAGACACTAACTATCCATATATCAGACCATCTCCATGAGTGGAAGCGACGTCATAGTTTGTGTAAAGCCAAACTCGATGATAGAATTTTGTTGGAATTATTTTTGAAAGCACTCACCGCTGAGATTTCAAAAGACGTGGTGATGCAGAAGCCTACCTTGAAGGAGGATTCCATTAACAAAGCCCAACAACTTGAAATCATTTACACCCAATTAGGATATATATACAATGTCCTCCCAAATTCCCCGCACTTGCAAACTTATAAGGAGTTACCAAGCGTTTCGAATACTGCAGACGGTTTGATTGGGTCCTTGGCCCAAGGTCACCTAGGAAGTAGTAATCAGTATATAGGATATTCATACGTTTCTACTCAGAACGTATCACAACCTGACTATCATCAAAGTCACCCTGCACCTCTACACATTAGGGGAATTTTGAGGTCTAAAATGGGCCTCTTAAGGAAAATATAAAATAATAGTGGAAATAATAAAATAAGATTTGATTACATCATCAAATTTTAGAGGGAAAAAAAAAACTACTTTTTGAACTTATCTCCCAAATTTTTTACTCAAATTTCGAGTGGAAGTGCTTGTTGGATGCAAAAATTAATTTCTCATCCAAGGAATACCCATGTTTCATACTTTCGATCAATCCTACTACACGAAAAATGTGAAATACATGAAAAACATGATTACAATAACGTTTTCCATGTATTTCTCATTTTTCATATAGCAGGGTCCATCAAAAGTATGCAACATGGGTACTCATTGGATGAGAAATTAAATTTTTCATCCAACGAGTACTCTCGCTCGAAATTTGAGTAAAGAATTTGGGAGATAAGTTGAAAATATGAGTTGAAAAGGTAGTTTTATTATTTTATTATTTTTTAATATTTTTACCCTTTTACTTAAAAAATGGTGAATCATCTGCCATGGTTGACATTACTATCTTGAATCCTATTGGTTCTTATAAAGTTTATTTTGGTTGTACATTTTTCTTAGGAGGCCCATTTTAGACCTCAAAATTCCTCTAATGATGTGACAAATAGGGTGATGCCATATCATCAACACCAAGGAGGTAAATATCCTCCTTTGCAGGGGAACTAATACTTAGCTAGAAATTTTGATACGAGAGAGTCACCCCTACACTCATATACCAACTAGGGACAAGGGAACCAATATCCCCCATTCCCCACACAGAATGGACCACCACCATAGCATAATGCATCGGTCAATCTAGTGCAACCTTCCCAGGCTCATCAACAACCATACAACTAGGAGAATTATGACAATCCTCCAAATGTTGCAAAAAATAAGCCAAGGAAAAAGAAAAAGGGAGATCCTCGACAGGTGGGCAATAATCAGGAATGCCCCCCATGATCTTGAGCTAGGGGAAACCCCAACCAGAATCAATAATAGGAGCCAAGTAACAACTCCCAAGGGAAAAGCAAAAGACCCAGTCTAAGGACAAACCACTCTTGTGCCATATGTGGTGAATATGTCCATTACACTCACCATTTTCCCAAACTTCCCGAGTTGAAAAAACTCCAAGGTAATCGAGGATAAGGGGGACCAACCTAGAAGCCTGTAGTGATGTAGGAACCGTTTCCCCAAACCAATATCGGAGGCAACAGTCATGAGATCTTCATGAATAGAGAAGAATTGTTCTTCTATAAAAGGAATAGAAACTACGACACTCCCCCGGATACCAACCCTTTAGGTACAAGTACGAGCGCACCTTCTGCGCCGCTAACAATCTCCAAAGTAACTGTCAAGCCCCTCCCAAAAATGGTCAAAGGACCACATAGGCGCACAGTACATCATTCCAAAGCTTCTCACAGCTATAGTATAGTGGATGATTGGGCTCAATCTCTAGCTTCCATGTTAGCATTGGAAGTCCTGCAATCATGCCCAACGCAATGGAAATCCTTACTTTCCACTCTAGGCGCAATCGACCTTGCTGATTCTCACCTAATGGTTTTTTTCCCTAGGAAAGGCAAGCCCTAGGCTTCCTTCTCTAGTCGCCTTCCAGACACTATTGTCATTATAGAACAACACCATACATCGTTTCATTATGGATGAAGGAGGATCTACATGCATTATTTCCAAGACTATGTGGCAGAAGTTAGGATCTCCTGAGATGAAACCATCAGAAATCATGCTTAGAGCATATTACGGGCGCCCATCAGCCCCTGTGGATCTTAGAATGTACCAGTGAACCTAGCCGGTAAAACATTCCTCATATACATTGAGGTCTTAGACACCCAACTAGACTACAATATACTCCTCAGGCGGAGTTAATGTAAAGCCTTGAGCACAAGAGAATCCTATGTTTTTAGAGTGATGATGTTCCCCCACAAGGACAGGATCACCACCATTAACCAGCTCACATAATATGAAAAGTAAATTATGACTGATATAGATTTTGTACTACCCTATGTAGACACACCCACAGAACCACTCACAAAGTATACATAATTCGGCCAATTCAAACCATCATCTATCCTAGGTTGATTCCTAGGAGATCCCCATATTCTACCAGGGGAAGCCCCTGAAAGCATGGAGGCACCGGTGTGCATGATGAGTTAATCAAACATCGAAACTATCCCAGAACCAGAAACTAGCAATACATATGTTGAAGCCTCATGTACAACATTCCTACCATATGCTATGTCACAGACCCCTTTTTTGTATCCCCCAACTAGTTTTGTGTCAAAACAGGTCTTGGAAACTATAACATTTCCAAATATGGCCTTCGCAATACCAGTATAGTATATGTTCCCTCCATACATGTTAGGTAGCCTAGGCATTACCTCTACATGAATGACCCCTATTGCCATCCAAGAGGTCGTAGCAGCTCGAGAAACCCTTGTAGTCGCACCAACTGGCCCTACCAAGCATAATAACAAAAAAGGAAGAAAGGTAGAACCACCCAAGTTATCTAGGGAATTGCAACCTTGTGCATTATGTGATATCATAGGCCATCCTACTAATATTTTCCTAGAGTTAGAAGAGTTAAAACCCCTTCTACACACCAAAAGAAATGCCGTGACCTTGAATTCCCGTAAAAAGGAACAGGTCACGAAAAACCAAGGGAAATAAATACGTACCAATTATGTGTGCACCATATGCGACCAATATGGGCATTATACCCATAATTTCTCGGAGATGCCATGATATAGGGATGCCTTGCAAGCCTTAGAACAACCCTACCAGGCGGGCCCCCTTGAATCGTCTAGGAAAATGGATAAGGGCATTCAACCGTTGGTATATAATCCCACATGTTTCCCAAAGAAAATTAATGCGACACAGATGGAAAATGTGTCAGATATTTCAAAGCAATCAGCACGTGCGTCGTTGTCCCCACATCAACCGTTTACGATCTATGTTGGATTTTATGTGATTCTTCATCATTAAAAACCTCAACTTAGCCAACTCGGATGAAGATTCAACGGCCAGCACCACAACTCAAAGGAAAAAAAAAAAAGTACCATATTTTATATGTCAGAGGAGAGACGGTCACCTGAATGACCACCTCTCCCCCATAACCATCCTCAGCCTCCAGTCCATCTCTGCTCACTCTGCGATGAATGAGATCATTTCTTCATTGACTGTGCAAATATTGTTGAAAAGTGTAACTAGGATCGGTCTTCATATTGACTATGTAATTATGGATTTATGTAAAGAATAAGACAAATATAATAAAATGTATTTTTGTACTTGCTTCATGGGTTTCATGAGCAAGATTTTATTTTAGGTTAATAGAATTCTTCTTGATTTCTATCTATGGTTTTGTCTTCTAGATATAAATATAATTAAGTGTCATATATATATGGAGGATCTAGTCTAAAGGAATGCTCCAAGACCTTGTCCAAGAAATCATGGACGAATGGTTATTATCATCCCTCACCCAAACGCTGAAAGATAATCTACAATGTTGGAATTATTTCACTTCAAGTCGGCCTAATGCACAGTAATAAAGTCGGCTTACTAGCTGACTGTAAGGTCAGCTCAAATATAGGTTGGAACAACTATCTATACCAACCTATGATGCACAGGAAAGAACAAATTTTCGGTCATCTCTGCAACTGAGGTGCATGTTTTTCTTTGTGATAAAGTAAGGATTCTATATGTGATAAAGTGTGGACTTATCTATGATAACCTACAGATAAGAAGTGTGGATCTATTTGAGGTAGATTGAGGATAATCTCAAGTTGATTGTAGACTGTCCTATAGAGGAAATTGTAGATTTCTCTACGATGTAAATGTAAATTTCAGGAGACTAATAGATGTAGATTTCAGAGGGTTAAATAGCACAAAGATAAGTACAGATTGCAGATATTAAGTACAAGGTTAAGTTGTGGATATCACTGCACCTCATCTCAAGTAAAATCTTCGGTCATATTATAGAAGGATTTCTTATCGTTTGTATGCCACCAAATTATAAAAAGAACTTGTATCATATGAAAAATTAAAGACGGTGGACAAAGTGTGGATCTGTTTAAAGAAGGAAAAGGTGAAGAATATTAAGTATCTAAGTGTTGGCTAAGTAATAAGAAGTAGAGACTGAGCTCTCTAAAATCAGTGTAGATTGGAGCAGAAGAGAAGGGTCAGTGTTGAAGGCAAGCAAATAAGTAAATACAAGGTCTTATAGGCATTCATAGGTCAAGGGTCTAAGTCTAGGTCATGTTACTTGTCATTTGAAGATCTATAAGAAGAATTTGTCGTGGGTTTTCCTCTCCAAGAGGGAGAGGTTTTGCCCTGGCTCTAGGAGCCTAATTTGTGTCTCATTTATTTTGATAATTTACTTGATGAAATATTAAATAAGCTAAAGAAGAGAAGACATAAGTAGCCCAAGTAAGCTCACAAGTAATTATCAAGAAGAGAATTTGAATTAATATCTGTCCCTCCAAATTCTCAACATGGTATCAGAGCTAAGGTGCTGAAATAAAAGGCTACTTGGAAAAGAGACACTCCAAGAAGAAAAAATCAAACTTTGGGTGACAAGTCAAATCAGTTTGCAAGGAAAAATCTCAAGCTATTTTTGAGAAATATCTCCATCTCTTCAACTTTTCAAGAAAATAATATTTGCCATCAAATATTTACATTCAAGACATTGGTAGAAGAGGACACCATATTTTAAAGATATCCTTCACCACCATGGATTCAAGACCACCTAGATTGAATATTTCTATCTTAGAACAAGCTCCTAACTCCTTCGTCATCATCAAGGAATTTGCAAGCCACTCTACTCAAGTAAATATCTATGACCTTACTTAAATCTATCAAGATGACTTATTGTAAAGAGAACAACAAGTTGGTTGGGTTATCAAACTTTAGTGCATGGAAGAAAATGACAGATTTGAATTTAATTGAAGAGGAAGTTATAGACTACATCGAAGGATCGAAAATTAAAGCACCAAAAGAAGATGCTCTAGCTCATGCCAAGTACATGAAGGGAGAAATCAGAGCCTAGAGGATTCTCATAGAATCCATTAAGGACTCACTCATTCCTTATGTATCAAAACTAAAGTTTTCTAAAGAAATATATGAGAAAATGGTGGAGCTATTCTCTGTGAGTACTGCAGGAGAAGCAATATCTCTGAGACAAGAGCTATATAAAATGAAATTGTCAAGGGAAGAAGGAATCACTCCATAATTTATGAGGATTTCTAAAATAAGAGATCAACTGCAGGAATGGGGAGAATTAATTTCTGACACTGAGATGACTACAGTGGTGCTCAATGATCTACTAGAAGAATGGGAAAAATTCACTTCAAGTTTATACGAGAAGAAATAAGCCACATCTTTCCATGATTTATGGTCTCTATGTAAATTAGAGGGAACCAGATTGAAATCCAAAGCTGATATAGGATCAAGTGAGGTGAATCAAGCCTTTGTAGCCACATTCAGGAAGAAAAATAGATTTGGTAAAATTGGTCCTCATAATAAAAGAAGAAAAATGGACAACGTACGATGCTTTGGATGTAATGAACTTGGGCATTATAAAAGAGATTGTCCTAAATCTTACAAGGATAAGAGAAAAAGGGAAGGAGCCCATATCTCATATATGAGGGAAGAACCTGATACAAAGAAATCTAAGAAAGAAGAAGCGAGGGATCCCCACTATGATTGAGATAATATTCTCCTTTAAGTGATTTCTGTTGGCTGTAAAATAGTATGATAGGAAGCAGTGTATATTATATCATGATGATTGAAGTATGGAAAGAGCTCTCGATGAAACAACTCCTGGAAAACCTATTTAATAACAATACTGATGGAAGGTATTCATCAAGTTCAAGGGTCATCATGAAAACAAAATTCTAGGATGTGATGACATATGGATGAAGCAGGTCAAGTGAATGAAGCTCTCCATTCTAGTGAAACTGCTACGAGATGACTTAAATGAAAAAGGTATGAAGTATGTATATATTTATATGCTGACACTAGATTTTTTGCAGTCATGTCATATGGTTTTAGATAATAGACTTCTATATTTAGAAGTATGATCTATGAAAGAGGATCTCTCGGTGCACTGACAGATGAAATCAACATAATATATCTCATGGAATATGAGGTGGTTGTATATGAATGAGGAACTGGAAAATTGTAAGTTCCTGGGAATGAAGAATGTGTAGAAAGGAAGAGATCATTATGAAGCCATGTCAAGAGGCAATTATCATCTAGAAGCCAAGAAGATGTGACAAGGAGATCTCGTGGGAGGATATGTAGACTGTGATAGAAGTCTAGTAAAGAAGACCCTTGACAAAACATATCATTAGGAGATGTGTCAATCTGAATAAAGGATGTTGATGCCTACAGAAAGATGTCATGGTGAAAGATCATCATTGAGGTAAATTTTGTTTTAAAAGTTCATATGCATATGTTTATTTGGATGAATTTGTGCAGGGCTTCTAATCATGAGGAAGGATGTATGATCCTTGAAGATGATTAGAAGGAAAGCAGCATGGAATAAAGGTGGACTAGATGAGAAATACTGATGAATCACTTTCTGATGGTTGACATGACTCATGTCTGAGAGTGATGGATTAGTTGTGCCCTATGAAGCCAAAGGTTGAATATTCCTCAAATATCAAAATCCATGACATCGAGGGGAGGAATTATTCATGAGTATTTGGGTGTCTCACCATTGTTGCTACAGGACCCTGGTTGAGAGGGAGCCTGGTGGTAAGTTTCTTACTTGGAAGAAACTTTAAGTATGTCCTTCCTGAGTTAAGGGGGAGTGATGTATGTGATTCTCTAATACATGTGTCATGCACTAGACCAGGGCTAACAACCATAAGTCTTAGTGAAGGCCATGTGGAGAGAATGCATAGACACATCATTCTGATATTCACCTAGAAGACAGAATGGAGAATTGGGTAATCATCTAGCATTCGATACTATTTGAGAATGAGATAGGGAATTCAAGATAAGAGTATTCAAGTACCGGTATTATTTGAGGGTTGGCTACCCAAGAGAAGAATATTCCAATAAGGTCATACTCTGGGAACACTTGGGTGGAGTATGTACCTTGGAGAGACAATGACTATGGCGTCTATAAGTCATGTGTCTCACCAACATTGTAGCACAATGTCTCGTTGAGAGATGGGGTTGTTAGTCAAGGCCTTGCACTATAACAATTTTGGTTGATATGATGCTATACAGATGTGATTACCAATATGATTCTTCTTATGATATTCTTCAGTTTGAAAGTGACCGTGTACCTATATGAATACCTCCCTAGTTAAGAGTTAGTTTTGAAAATTGTAACTAGGATCGGTCTTCATATTGACTATGTAATTATGGATTTATGTAAAGAAGAAGACAAAGATAATAAAATGTATTTTTGTACTTGCTTCATGGGTTTCATGAGCAAGATTTTATTTTAGGTTAATATACTTCTTCTTGATGTCTATCTATGGTTTTGTCATCTAGGTATAAATATAATTAAGTGTCATATATATATATATATATATGAAGGATATAGTCTAAAGGAATGCTCCAAGACCTTGGCCAAGAAACCGTGGAAGAATGGCTATTATCAGCCCTCACTTAAACACTGAAAGATAAGCTACAACGATAGAATTATTACACTTCAAATCGGCCTAATGCACGGTACTAAAGTCGGCTTACTAGTTGGCTGTAAGGTCAGCTCAAATACAGGTTGGAACAACTATTTATACCCACCTATGTTGTGTAGGAAAGAACAGCTTTTCGGTCATCTCTGCAAATTAAGTGTGGGTTTTTCTCTGTGATAAAGCGTGGATTCTATCTGTGATAAAGTGCGGACTTATCTATGATAACATACAGATAAGAAGTGTGGATCTATTTGAGGTAGATTGAAAGTAATCTGAATTTGATTGCAAATTGTCCTATGGAGGAAATTGCGGATTTCTCTGCGATGTAAATGCGGATTTTAGGATACTAATGGATGTGGATTTCAGAGGGTTAAATAGCACATAGATAAGTACGTATTTCAAAGATTAAGTACAGGGTTAAGTTGCGGATATCTATGCACCTCATCTCAAGTAAAATCCGCGGTCATATTACAGAAGGATTTCTTATCGTCTGTATGCCACCAAATTATGAAAAGAACCTGTATCATATGAAAAGTTAAAGATAGTGGACAAAGTGTGGATCTGTTTAAAGAAGGACAAGGTGAAGAAGATTAAGTATCTAAGTGTTGACTAAGTAATAAGGAGTAGAGACTGAGCTCTCTAAAATCAGTGCAGATTAGAGCAGAAGAGAAGGGTCAGTGTTGAAGGCAAGAAAATAAGTAAAGACAAGGTCTTGCAGGGATTCATAGGTCAAGGGTCTAAGTCTGGGTCATGGTACTTGTCATTTGAATATCTATAAGAATAATTTCTTGTTTGTTTTCATCTCCAAGAGGGAGAGGTTTTTCCCTGGCTCTAGGAGCCTAATTTGTGTCTCATGTATTTTAATAATTGACTTGATCAAAGATTAAATAAGCTAAATAAGAGAAGACATAAGTAACCCAAGTAACCTCACAAGTAATTATCAAGAATAGAATTTGAATTAATCTCCAGCCCTCCAAATTCTCAATAGCTCTAGATTTGTTTCAAAGATGGTACTTGGTTAACTCGATGTACTTCGACGACTTATGAGTAGTTCAATATTCTTGTCGAGTATGTCAAGATAACCACCAGCTTCGTCGTTGTCCCTACATTCCCTATTTCTTTTTTGCATTAGATTTTCTACGCCGAGCCATAACCCATATCATCGAAGAGGACGGATCGAACTCATAGTCAATAGAAAGTTCGACAACCCAAGAGAATTAGGAAACTAGGTCCATCCTATTCATATCTGAAGAGAAACAACTGCCAAGGGGGGAGATTCCCACCCATAACGTCCAATCCCAACCTGCATATTGTGTGAAGAACATGATCATTTGATCACTCAGTGCCCATATTTAGTACCATTTCACAAATGGTACTCAAGTGACTCAAGTGTTCCAAAAGGAGTGGAAAATCAAATAGTGGCAATTTTGTCTTATTTTCCAAGACAACCATCATGCTCGGCATTGTCCCTATATCCCACGATTTCGACCTATGTTAGACATCATGCGCTCATTCATCACCAATAATTCAGATGTAACTGATTTCGAACCTAGGCAGCCGAGAGAAACGAGGCCTTGCCCCCATTGTCGCATGACCTCTATAAAATCAAAGGTGACCAATCACCCCAGCAAGACATTAAACCAACCAAAAATACCATGTGCTCTATGTGATAAAAATGACCACATGGTCAATCAATGTCGGGAACTCAATAATTTCATCGAAAATATTTTCATGGTCACATCCATACCACATATTCATCTCTCTAACCAAGAGAATATCACATGCTGCTACTAACAAATACGCTCACAATTTCACCATACTATGAATTTTCAATACCTCCCAAGGTTACAAGTGGAAAGAGAAGCATTGAGTCATGACTCCCCAAAGGAACCACACCATCCAAGACCAAGAACTCAAAGATGGAAGAAGCGCAGAAATGCACCAATGCACAACCATCCCCTAGCGTCAACATCTGGCATGAAGAGTAGTACTGGATCTCACACCATCTACTCATTAAGTACCTTTACTTTGTGCAATATTTGCATGAGCCATAACCATGAAATAGAAATATGCCTTATGCTGCAAACATTTCAGCACCTCTTCTTTCAACGCAACCTTCAAGTAGAGGAAGATGCGAATACCCATAGTACGCCACTAAGAGAGCACGACTCTCCTCTAGATCAAACAAAAAAAAACATCACGGAAATTCTTCTGCCATCTAATGCTCAAGACACATAGCACCATATTTGATTCATCTCATCATCCATGGGAACCATGAATCGTCTTGTCTGCTCATAATTTCATGGTGTCGAGACCGCTGCAACTACCACAATGGTAATAGCACCCTCAACGGTGAAAACCCAACTCGTCTTCACCTTTTCAACTTCATCTGGTTCTATGAAATCAAACATAGAATCATATTCATGTATGTTGACCAACACTACTAGGCTCGAACCCATTCCTCATGACCTTGCACAAAACAAATCCCCTTTAGGCATCTTATTTCACTCTGATGAGGATATATTAGAGGCCATGACGGAGCCATATTGTCTGTGGGACGCTATGCATCACCGCTTATTTTTTCTACTAGAAAAAGTGTTCGTGCCTAGTAGCACCAAAACCCAAGATATATATGCCATTGAATCAAAAGACTTCCTTTCATTAGGAAAGGTATATTGGTTCAAAAACCATATCCCAATGCCCAATGTGTTTGAGGAAGGAAATATGTTGAATATTTCACCTACCAGTAAGGTAAATATTTCGAAAAAATTAGGAAAAACCGAGGCCCATATCGTTGAGAGCAGTGTGATCCCTAGAAGAAATAATTGCGTATGAAATCCTGTTACAAGAGTATAGGTACATCTTCACATTGGATTATTTGGAAATGCTAGGTTTAATCCCCACCATCGTGGAGCATCATATCGACACATGGCTCGACGTCCCACCAATTTTCTAGAAACAACATCAGTTACACCCTTCTAAAGTTGAGGCGATCAAATAGGAGATAGACAAGCTTCATAAAGAGGGATTCATCTACCCGGTCGCTTACACATCTTGGGTTTCTAGCCCTGTACCCTTCATGAAGAAATAAGGCATCATTCAATTCTATACTGATTTTCGAGATCTCAACAAAGTTTGTCCCAAAGATAACTACCTCACTACATTCATCGACCAAGTTATCAACGCTTGTGTCGGACATGATGCCTTATCCTTCATGGATGAATTTCAAGGTACAA
Source organism: Pinus albicaulis (assembly GCA_034641835.2). Lineage (NCBI taxonomy): Eukaryota > Viridiplantae > Streptophyta > Pinopsida > Pinales > Pinaceae > Pinus > Pinus albicaulis. The sequence continues at coordinate 443,189,623 of CM076569.1, forward strand.
TAAATTCAGATCCGACATATAGACCGGCACAAGATGGAATTTACCACCCCTTGGGGCACATTTGCATACCAGGTTATGCCATTTGGTCTTAAAAACATTGGTGCCACTTTTCAGCGAGCCATGAACTATATCTTCCATGTCCTAGCCCACCTAATCTTGGCCTACCTGGACGACTGATCCGGATTTATGCAGGAATGCAACAGAATACACATATAACCATAAATACAAAAATGCAGTGGAAATAATACTTCATTTCATTAAAATCAAAGAACTGAAATTTGTTTACAAATAGAATGGAAATAAACTAGCTAGGGCGCAGGTAGCTTATCTCTAAGAAGAGATGTGGTGGCTACATGCCTCTGAATTGTGTTACAACGAAGCTCAAGGGCCTATTTATTATTGAGAAACAATGGAAAACCCTAAACATCCAAAAACCTAACCCTAGAAGATGAAGCACCAAAACTATGGGCCCCATTTGGGTAAATTGGTACATCAACTTCCTGGGGACGTAACTTTGGCATACGATCTTTGTTTGATGTTCACCATACCTAGTTAGAAATATATATCTGAGGGCTACAAATTTTGAGTGATAAACATCAATCTACGACCGATGTTGCTCTTGGTTTTCCCAAAAAATGTCGTTTAGGGCCTCAAAATGACTCCAGAAGTTCAGGACCCGAAAAACTGCTAAAAATAGTAAATTGTGCTATAATTAAGGAAACTGAAAAATTGAAAGAAACAATGGTGGGGCCCCAAGTGGAATAGGTGGGTGGCCACCAATATCCACCTAGATCAACAACCTCATGGTATGATCCAAAAAGAGAATTGATCATTTGGAAGATTTATGTTTGGTATTCCAATGATGCTGACAGTACGACCTATGCTTAAAACCTCTCAAGTGTGTCTTTTGCGTTAATGCATGAAGACTGTTAGGATTCATAGTTATCCCAACAAGGAATCAGAGTGGACCCCTCAAGTTCCAGGTGATCAAAGAATTCCCACCACCCAAAATGCTCAAGAAACTTCAAAGTATGCAGGGAAAATCCAACTTCTTATGATGCTTCATTCCTAACTACGCCACTTGTGTCTAGGGTTTTTTGCGTTTTCTTTGTCAGGACATTCCATTCAAATGGGATTATCCAACTCAAAATTCATTTGAGGCACTAAGAGAAACCTTATCTTCACCCCCCTTTATTATCCCATCCAATTACGAAAAATATTACACCTTATACTTATCTCCATCATATATAGCCATGGCCGGGGTGCTAGTCCACGATGGACCAAACAAAAAAGAACACATAATTTATTACGTCAGCAAGAACCTAGCTAGACCTGCCTTGACATATGACCCAGAAGGAAAAACTACCCTAGCCCTAATACATGCAATACAAAAGCTTTGGCATTACATCATCTTAAAAACCACAACGGTCATAGCAAGTATCAACCCCATGCGATACTTATTATCCCGCCACATGATCAACCATAAGTACGCCAGATAGATAGTAATAATACAGGAATTTGACCTACATTTTAGCTCCGCTAAGAGCAAGAAAGCACTCATCCTCTCTGAGTTCATCACTAATCTCCCTGACGGGATCCAAGGATCCCTCGTGAACGACTCACTACCCGATGAACATTTGTTCTTAGTACCAACGAAAGAATCTTGGTACGGCGACATCCTCCTTTTCCTACGAACCTAAAATTTCAAACCCCAGCTCACGCATGATGACCGAAGGCGCATATGCCATCAGGCCCCCCAGTACCTTCTAATGAGGGACATCCTTTATCAGCAAGGTGTCGAAACCATTTTACGTTGATGCCTTACCCACGAATAAGCTAAGAAAGGCCTAAATTACTTCCATAGTGGGGCTTTTGGTGGCCATCTCTCTCATATGGCCACCGCCCAAAAAGTATTGTGTGCAGGTTATTTCTGGCCCACCCTAGTTCACGATTGTATACAAGCAGTCAAAAGGTGTGGTGATGCCAACACTACGCTCACAAAGCAAGATCCCATCCTGCTCCCCTGAAACTCATCAGCGTAGCAGACCCCTTTTGAAATGGGGCATCAACTTCATGACTTTCAACCCCACATCATCTGGAAATCAATAATACATCATAGTAGTTGTCAACTCTTTCACCAAATGGGAAGAATCCATGCCCACATACAACAACACTATAGAAACCGTAGCCCGTTTTTTCTTTAACCGTGTCATTTCACGATTCAGTGTACCCATGGATTTAGTACCCAACCATGGAAATAATTTTTAGAATTAACTATTCCAAGAGCTTGGTTTCACGCATGAGTTTGCATCACCATACTACCCCCAATCCAATGGCCAGGTAGAAGTTGTTAACAAAGCACTTAAAAAATGTTACAATGTATCGTAAAAAAACCACAAGACCAACTAGCATCATATGGTGTTTTCAGCCTTACATGCATACCACGTGGTAGTCACATCCTCAACAATATTTTCACCTTTCCAATTGGTATACGGAGTAGAGGTTGTGATTCCTAATGAGCATGAAGTCCCCAACTTGCACGCAGTTATTGAGCTTCTCACTAACACTCAACCCTCAGAAAAATGGTTGTTACAATTAGAAATCATTGACGAAAGCTGATGAGAGTCTCTCTAACACAACGAAGCCCATAAAAAAAGAGTGAAATCATCATTTGAATGCAACATCACCCCTCGTACATTTTCCAAGGGGGAACTAGTCCTCTGCTATGATGTTGCAAAATAAGCTTTTGGACCCGGGAAGTTTGAAACGCTATGGAAAGGACCTTACATTATCAAGCATTGTCTCCTCAAAGGAGCATACATTATATGAGAACCCGATGGTACATGCCTACCTAACCCCATCAATGGGCTCTACCTCAAAAAATTCCACCCATGAGGCGAAAGCCTCCATAACACAGTTCAAGTATGCCCTCTTTTGTTACTTTAAATTCAAGTTAACCCAAATATATTTATATTAAAAATATTCTTTTACATGGGGTATTGGCTGCATGTATTGTAGGCATGCTAAATCACCATATGTCCTAGAAAAAATAAGTACAGGAGTAAGTATCATTCTACCCTCAACATGATAGGTTTCCCAAAGAATATTTGCATATCCTGACATCATTTATTCAAAAAAAAAAACCATAGGTTTCATTAACCTGACCATGTTTATCATCACCCCATCTTGCACATGATAAACACCCTTGCAGGTCGGTAGAGCCTCACCCTCCATGGCATCCATCACTCATGTAGACCATATGCCAAAGTCTGGAGCCATGGCCATAAACTCCAGGCCCGGGAACCACTTCATGCTTGTACATCCATCATCAAACATCAAGTCAAGTTTTACCCATTATATGTTAAAACCCCTTTCCCAAGCCACCATTCTCACAAGGGGATCAATAAAAACACACCATCATGTTTCACATTTGGCCTATCACAGCCCCATTAGCATATCCCATCTGCGACATTTTCATCCACCTCATCATGCTCACACTGAGACCAACCAATGGGGCCCCCACCCTCGGCAAAACATACTCCTCACACCATATTGAAGGATTATTCATGTTTATGGGGCACCCATCTCCGTGTGTGTACATCCAAACCACTTCATATTCTTTTGGAAAGTGTACAAATATTTTTTTTAGTAGAGAACTCCCACCCATCCATTTACATTTCTCACCTGGCAGCAAACCCTAATTGCCCTTGGTCAGAGCTGCACATTCTTTACCACACCCAACCATGAAAATAATAGCAAACATACACCCACCCTGGATGTCCTACCAACCCCAGGGATTTTCCCGTCATAAATTGTTAATACTACTGCCATTCGCATTTACAGCTCCAACCTCGGGCCACTTAAATACCATCATCAGTGATAGCCATTTCTTAGCATTGTGCCTAGTTAACCCATCACATCACGCCCTGCTACATCAAATATCCTAGTCCCTTGCATCAGTACTCATTTCGATCAATTGATGCTTCCTTCTTGTCAACTTCAACAACCATTTTCAAAGAAGGAGGTAGTACCTTGGATGACTCCTCACCTGAATAGGGGCATCCTCGGATGGCACTATGGGAATCATAATTTTCCATTGATGTCATCGATCCTCTTGACATTCGACATCAACATAATATTTCATGTCCAATATGGTATCATACTTCATAACTGTTGCACTCTATCAAAATTCGTCAAATACCCATGACTCAACAAGCATCTCTTTCAGAAATGCTTACAAAAGAAGGTCCCCAAAAGTCAAATACCCGTGAATATAATCAGCATGTTTTCTAAACGTGCCATACCAATATTATGCATGTGGGCACCACATTCAATATTATTTCAAATAAAAACACCCCCCAGGGTGTCAGTAACCGTCGTCATCAACCAACTGCAAGTCACTACCAAAAAAGTGACATGAGAAGAACCACTATATGTCATATTAGCTTAACTAGTCAAACATCATGAGCATGGGACATGCCCGCCTCATAGAAATATTTTATTTATTCTTTCTCTTGTAGGTTTCCTATAGAGCATGGTGTATTTTTTATTTGAGATGAGGGGTCTCCTAACTTAGTTTCGAAGCAAGTTTCTCTCTCTCTCTCAAAAGGATCACAAAAAAAAGGGATGTATTTCATCTATACAGTTCTTCATAGTCCTCATACATTAGGGGGAAGCAGTTAACACTGTAAAATCGTAAAGACAAAAGAAATGAAAAATGTCAAGAAGAAGGTACAAACAAAGGTTTCCAGAGAAGAAGTACATTAGAAAAGCCAAAAAAAATTATTCTTCCTAAGGTTAAGGGACAAATTTATGGACAGTGCACAAGCAACAAAGGCCTTTTGCGCAGTAGTGCGAATATTCCTTTGATAGTCTCACCGTCCTGAGGATGGCGAATGTCACCATCCGGGACCACTTGGCACACTTGGTTAGGAAGATTATCCACTCAACACTACCAAGGAAAATTTACTTTGAGCCACCTTGAGGCTTAAATGCAGGACACAAAGGAATCCCTCCTCCATTGTGTCACCATCCATCTTCGACCAAGAGGAGGAAGAAATAAAAAAATGTCTATATAAACCGGCCTTTGGAATAATAATTGGAGACACATTGTTATGCTGGAAAAATTTCTCTTTAGAAAACCAACTAGCACAGTCTAACAATAGAGGGATCGGAAGGACTCATTTGTTGGCCACCCAACATCTCAGTCCAAGAGAGAGAGGGTCACCATTTGTTCTTTTATCTACCATCCTTTGAGAGGGGGGAGATGCTTGCAGGAAACTCGAGGGAAGGAGACCTCCTTGTTTTGGATATTTGAGCTCCATAGCTCAAAGGATTCTCTTAAACTGTTTTAGCATTCTGTCTTTTGCCACCACCAACACCTAATAAAGGGAGAAGATCTACATTTGTGTTATTAGGTTGTTTTCTCCATCGATATTTTTGCATTGTGCATCTTGTTTGTTTTTGTTTTATTGTTTATGTTGTATGCTTTGTTTTCCCTCAAACTTATTTTACTACATGTTAATTTTTTTCCCACTAACATTTAAGAACCATTTTGACCTGTGATCTTATGTAGGTAACAACCAGCATACTAAGGAAGTGCATTTGGTACACCATCGCACCAAATACACAACAACAAACATGTATAAAATATATTGTAACATTGAAAGAAATATAATGAAAAATCAATATGGTTTTCTATGTTTGGGTTCCAGGAGAAAATCTATGTATATTTTATGTTTTCACCATTGTATATTTTGTTATTTTAAGAATATGTTTGCAGGTAATTTATGTATAGGGTTAAAAGCTACACTTAAACTCTATCTATACAAGGCATATAACTAGGTATCATGGAAATTCCTTTGACTGCTAATTTTTCATTTAGGGTTTTCTTATGAAATAGTAAATGTAGAAAATCCACATAGATTCAATTGGTCTTGTAATATGCTAAAACAAAATACTTGAATCTATTCTACAAATTGTGGAAACCAATTACAATCACACAATCACATGAACAAGAAAGAGAAATAATTTAAATCACGCAACACAAATATGTATCTAGGGAAAGCCTCAACTAAAAACTCAGCTATTTGTATATTGCATTAAGTCAAGAATGTGGAACAATAAAATGCTTCTCTCGGGCTTGAGAGCTCTCTGCACTATCTATGGCTTTCTCACTTTGATTTAAGCAAGTTTGCTCCAATACTTAACCAATTCCTTGACCCTGTCTGACCATCCTTTCTCACACATTCCTAACGGAATTGAGTCCCTATTAATTAGGAAAGTCCCACTAATTGATTGTGCAATCCATCCAAGGAATCTTGATGACCTCATGCATGACCTATACAATTTGTTAATTATACAACTGATAGTTTACTTCAATTAACTCCAATCTCAATTGGGTCTTCCTTATAAATGACATGCAATAGATATTTAGAGTGAATTATTAGTTATCTTATTAATCATTGCATGTGAATTAAATCATATGTAATTCACTGGATCACTCACTAGATCATCCATTAGTTAGAACTAGTTAAAATTATTTTAACTTAAATAATTAAGCTAAACAATTACAACTCAAAATAAACTGCAATTGGACCCCTAAAACTTAGAGTGAACTCTACATGCCTCCAGTTTGACCCCCAACTCAAATTGACTGAGCTAATTAATTCTTCCCAACTCAGTTAACTCATAAAACCTATCATGTGATGTGGAATTACAATTTCCTTCTAATTTAGTTAAGGGAAAATTAAATTGGAAGCCTCTTCTTGTTGTCAATTTCAACACTCCCTCTTGGAAACAAGGAAGGGAATGTCTTCTACCCCAATGTTTCCTTTGTGGAACTAAAATTTTCCTCTTGATAATGCCTTCGTCAAGATGTATGCATCCTTATCCTCCATGGGAATGCACTCTAATGACATAATCCTCCTCTATACACAATCTTTGAGATGGTGATACCAGATATCAATGTGCTTTGGACCTATCATGAAAATTTGGATTAACCGAGAGTTTGATGCAACTTTGGTTATCACAACAAATCACTGTCGAATCCATTTGTCGACCAAAAAAACCAACAAGTATCTTCCTCATCCAAATGTCCTCACATGTTTCCTGACTAGAAGCCATGTACTCTGCCTCTGTTGAGTTGAGTGCAACTTATCTATGTTTCTTGTTGTACTAGGAAACTGTTGTTGACGCAATGTTGAATATGCCATGTGATGTGCTCTTCCTTTCGGATGGACTCCATTCCCAATCTACATCTGTGAAGCCCTTAAGCTTCACTCCCTCTTTCCACCTGTACCATAACCCAAACTATGTAGGTCCTCTGAGGTATCTCAACATATGCTTTCATGCCTTCCAAAAAAGCTTGGTAGGATTAACCATAGCTTGACTAAGTTCGTTAACCGCATATCATATGTTTAGTCACGTGTTTACCAAGCTACCTGAGTGAATCCACAAGCTACCTATAGATGGTAGCATCTACTACCTTGCCTGAAGTAGAACCCTCCTTCCTCCAGTTCCCTATTAGAGGAGTCACCATGGGTTTTTTTCCCTCCATGTGGAACTTATTTAGGATCTCGTCGGCATACTTTTCATGAGATACAAATAAATCCCCATCTCTTTTCCAAATTTCCAATCCCAGGAAATAATGCAATATCCCCATGTCCTTCATCTAAAATTCTCTTCCAAGATCCTCTTTGCAAGACTTGATGAGTTTCTCATCACTTGTCAGTATCAAATCATCGACATAAATTACAATGATCAAAATTTTACCTTCTACCACAATATGGTAAAGGTTCACATCTACTTCACTCTTGGTGAATCCCAACCTGATGAAGTAGTTTTCAATATTGGTGTACCAAGCAATAGGTGCTTGTTTCAGTCCATACAATGCTCTCTTGAATCTGCACACATGTGACTCTCTGTCTAACATCTCAAAACCTTCTGGCTACTCAATGTACACCTCTTCCTCGATCACTTTGTTGAGGAAAGTTGTCTTTACATCCATCTAATGTATCTACCATCCCAACTGTGTTGAAAGTGCAAGGATGGATCTGATGGATGAGTACCTTGCAACTGGTTCAAAGGTCTCATCATAATCAATCCCCTACACCCGAGATAACCCTCTAGACACAAATTTGGCCTTTTGTTTCTCCACACTCCCATCTGTTGCCTTCTTCACCTTGTAGATCCACCTAGATCCTACAACTGACTTCCCCTCTGATCTTGGGACAACTTCCCATGCACTGTTTCTAATAATGAAGTCATACTCCTCAACCATGGCATCAACCCAAACTGGTTGTTGCACTGCTTCTTCAAAAGAGGATGTATCTATTTCTACACTCTCACTCATAAGATTCATGTAGCCAGTGTACCGCTCTAGGGACCTCTACCTATGTTTTGATGTGGGTGTCCCCACATTCTCTCTAGCATCAAGCACCTTGCTATCAGCTGCTCTGGTGTGCATCCTTCCATCTCAAAGTGGGTGCTTCCACTCTTTTTTCCTCTGCTTGTGGTTGCTCCGCATCTTGAGGTTCTTCTTTTGGACCCAAGAGATCCTCAAATTCATGCAACTAAAGCTCCCTTTCAAGGGAATTTTTCATGGCCATCTCTTCATCTAATTTCACATCTATTTTGACCACTATCATCTTGTGTGCTGGAAAGTACACCTGATAGTTGTGAGGTGTAATGGTGTACCCCACAAATATTCCCGACTTAGTTTTTGGCTCTAGATTCTTTCTGAAATATTTGGTCACATGGCAATAAACTGATGAACCAAAAATTTTAAAATGTGCCACATTTGGTTTCTTACCTGAAGAATCTTCCTCTGGTTTACTCATCCCAAGTATCTAATGAGGACTTCCGTTCTACACAAATATTGTTGTGTTTCATGCTTCCACCCACAAATGCAATGGTGGGCCCTAATCATGCAACATCGCTCGTGTTTATTCCATAATATTTATGTTCTTCCTTTCTGCAACCCCATTCTGCTGTGGGTTATGAGGTGTTATCAATTCCCATCGAATTCCTTCTGAAGCACAGAATTTCTTGAATTCGTTTGAAACATATTCCCCACCATTGTTGGTTTTGAGAGCCTTCACCTTATTCCCTGTATCTTTCTCTCGACAAGTGCTTTGAACTCAAAAAACTTTCAGAACATATTATCTTTCTTCTACATGAACAAAATCCAACAGTTGTGTGAAAAATCATCTACAAAAATCACATAATACTTGTCTTTTGCTATGGAGGCTATTGATAACTGTCCACACACATCTGAGTGAACTCTCTCAATGATCGCCTTTTCTCAGCTTTCATTATCGTGAAAGGTGCCTTTGGTGTACTTCCCTAATGTACACCCTTTGCATGTATCTCACTTCTCAATTGCACCCTTAGGAAGTCATGTAGAACTATGTTGCATGATATTCAAAGCACCATGGTGTAGATGACCCAATATTTTGTGCCATAACTCACAGATGTCTCGGCTCTCCACCTTCTATCCTTTTGTGCTCAAGGTAGAAAATTCTTCTACATCAAAATTGTAGAGGTTCTTTACTCAAGCCCCAATCTTCTTCACCTATATGGTGGCTTTGTGATGAATGAACGACTTTCCTTTGCTAAATATCACATCATAACCACGATCTTCCAACATAGCAACAAAAACCAAATTCTTCCTTAAACCATGAACATACATGACATCTTTTAATGTGAGAGGAGTACCAGAATCCCTCTAAAAGGTAATTGTACCTATTTTGGTCGTGCTATACCTACCATCATCTCCCATATCAATGTGCATCTAGAGATACTTCTCCTCCAAGTTATTGAAGAATTATTTGTTGTTGGTCATATGGAATGAAGCTCCACTATCTAAGTACCACACATAACCCATAAAAAATGACACCATGCATGTGATGAGAGTGAAATCTAACTCAAACTGTGAATTAATTGCTTCACATATCACTCCTCTAGAGGGCTTCTTTCCGATATTCTTGTGTGGACACTTTGTAGCGTAGTGTCCAGGATCATGATAGTGAAAACATTTTATCTTTGAAAAGTATTGTTTCTTGCATGCCTGACCAGAATATGATTTGGAATGGCACACTTTCCCTTTCCATTTATTTTCCTTTCCAGCCAAGGCATAATTCTTCTCATCATCAGTCTTTGATGAGGATCCATCTCTGGTGTTTCATTGAATCCCTTCTTATACCAAGTCAGACCATAATCGCTCCCACTCTAGTAGATTTTCCCTCCCATTCACTAAATTTTGGTAGTTGTGCCAACTCTTGGGAAGGCCTAGAAGTTCTAGGCTCATCAAATCATCCTTGGAAAATGTCACACCAACACTTCCAAGCTCATCTCGACATTGAGTGAACTTCGTCAAGTATTTTGGTATCGTGTCACCCTTCTCCATCTTGATCTTTCTGAGATTTTCTTTCAACGCCAGCTTCTTTTTGTCAATGCTATTCTGAAATAGATATGTTAAGGCCTTCCACATAGCATATGGACTTTAATTTCCATGGAGGTTTGAGACAATATGATCTCGAACTCCTTCTAACATAATCCTTCTCGCCTTTTCTACATTCTTCTTCCATGCATCAAGATTTTGAGCATTTGTTGTTGTGTACCTGGTAATATCACTGTTTATGAATTCCTTCAACATGTTGTCCTCCAACACTCTCTCCATACTTTCCTTCCAAGCTATGTAATTCGAGCCACCCTCAAGGGAATATTCGAGTCTCAATCCACATATATACATCTTGAACTACTGTTGGTCTTGAAGAATAAATCTGAAAATTTGATTCCCCTGTTCAAAAAAAACTTGTATTCTTCTCTTCTATAGTGATTCATACTCTAATAGCATGTAGAAAATCCACATAGATTCAGATGATCTTGTAATATGCTAAAAAAAAATACTTGAATCTATTCTACAGATTGTGGAAGCCAATTATGATTGTAAAATCACATGAACAAGAAAGAGAAATAATTTCAATAGCACAACATAAAGATGTATCTGGAGAAATCATCAGCTAAAAACCCTTCTATATGTATATTTCATTAATTCAAGAATATGAAACAATACAATGCTTCTCTCAAGCTTGAGATATCTCTACACTATCTCTAACTATCTCACTCTGATCTAAGCAAGTTTGGTCCAATACTTAACCAATTCCTTGCCCCTATCTGACTAGCCTTGCTCATACCTTCCTGAGGGAATTGAGCCCCCATTAATTAGGAAATTCGCACTAATTGATTTGCAATACATCTAAGGAATCATGATGACCTCATGCATGAATTGTACAATTTTTTAATTATACAACTAATAATTTACTTCCTTTTAAATCCAATCTCAATTGGGTATTCCTTAGAACGAACATACAACAACTATTAAGAGTGAATTATCAGTTATCTGATTGATCACTGCATCTGAATTAAATCATATTTATTTCACTGGATCTCCCACTAACTCATCCATCAGTTAGAACTCGTTAAACTAATTTTAACTCAATTAATTAAGTTAAACAATTACAACTCAAAATAAATTTCTACTGGACCCCCTAAAACTTAGAGTGAACTCTAGATGCCTCCAATTTGACCCCCAACTCGAATTGACTGAGCTAAATAAGACTTCCCAACTTAGTTAACTCGTACAAGTTTTCATGTGATGTGGAATTACAATTTCCTTCTAATTTAATTAAGCGAAAAATAAATTAGAAGCCTCTTCTTGTTGCCAATTTCAACAGTAAAATGGTTGATGAATTGTTTATCATCCTTTACTTTCTCAATCTTAATTAATGGATCACCTTCACCTTTATTTCAATTGTATTGAGTACTAAGGCAAGGAGATCCTATATCTTCTTATTTAATCTTGATCATTTTTGAAGGTTTGAGTTGAGCTCTTCATTAGGGTTTCTATCAAGGTATAATCAATAGTTTTAAAATTGAAAGTTAGCTAATTATTTTTCACCTCCTCTTCATTAATGATTTTTTGTTTTTTGGTCTCAGATCTATTATATATGGTTAATATTTCAAGGATATTATAGATAAATTCTCATATGTAACAAGTATGGTCATCAACTTAGAGAAATCAATTACGAATTTGAAGGGAGTGGATGAAAATCTAAATGGTTCTCTGAGTGCACTTTTCTCTATTCCTCTCAAGGGATGGGAAGGGGGATTAAAATATATAGGATTTTGTCTCAATACTAATAATGGGAATTTAGATTGGAATTGGTTGGTAGCTAATATTGAAGGCTAAATTAATTAGTGGTACACATGTTGGATTTTAAGGGGAGGAAGTTTTGTGTTAATTAAGTTATTTGTTGAAGTAATTATAGTTTATTGACATGCTTTAGATTCACTCCTAAGGGTTTCATGAAGAAAATCAATAGGATATGTGAAAATTATCCCTAGAAAAATGGCATGGAATATAAGGGAGCTCATTAGGATTTTTGGGAATTACTACCAAGGTGTAAAACTTTTGGTGGTTGGGAAATTAAAGACCTGCATTTATTTGGCAAGTCATTAGTAGTGAGTCTCTCTCGAATATTTTCTCAAAGAATAACCGATGGTGTAAAATAATTCTCCAAGAATATATGGAACATGGAATTTTTTTGGATTGGATCAGAAGTCTAAGAAAGTAAACATTCCAAGAATGAAACCATTGTAAAGCCTTACTTGTAACATTTATTGTCTTAGGTAATGATTTGGGTTGGAAAGTTAATGTTGGCTCTCAATTTTGGATAGGGTCAGATGTGATCTTAGGGTGTAATATAAATTTATGGCTTAACCAATAAATTATTAATCGTCTCCAATTGAGATGGACATGTACATTAAACAAAATTGGGAAAGCTAAAGACACCTCCTTTTGGTATCAAGGATGGCTTTCAACACAAGGTATTGGGCTTGAAAGTGTGTAGGAAAATCAGTGGGAAATATTTGTAAATGAGTTTAGGAAATCCCATATAATACTAAGAGAGTGCCTATATGAACTAGTCGAGGCATGGAAATTTCAAGGAAATGAATATAATATAGCTTTGGGATATGAATCACAACAATATCCTAGGTTTTTTCCCATGGATTGGTAGTGGAAAAAAATGTGGAAAGTTAATGCTCCCCCAAAAAGTGTTTTATTGATTTGGATTTTTCTTCACAACAATTTTCCAACTTCAGATATGATCCAAAAAAAATATTTGATAGGTCTCCTATGGTGTTCAATGTGTAGAGAAAACCTGGAATATAATGCTCATATATTATTTTATTATCCTTTCTTAACTCAAGTCTAGAAAGATATTGAATGTTCAAGAAAACTATGAAACCTATGAGGAACATATAATGTTATGGAAAACTTAAAGGAGTGGTTTTTAGGAAGATATCTTAGATACTTTAGAGTAATTCTTTTTTTGTTGCTTTGGATAATTCAGACTTCTAAATGAAAGCATATTTAAAGACAAATTGGTTCCCATTTTCCAATTGTTTCTTTGGCTTTAGTTTCCCCTAAACCTCTAGTATTCAATCTCATGCTCCCCCCCCCCCCCCCCACTCATATAGATAATTCCCTCCCATGGGGATTCTTTGATGGGGCCAACTAGGATAAAGGTGCAAAATGTGGAGATGATTATGTCCTCTTCCTCTTTAGTGATCACTTATTTGGAGGTAAGTATTTTTTGGGCCCTCAGTCCAATAATTTTGGTGAACTAGAAGCTCTATTACTCCTAATGAAGGTATCCCAAAAGAAAGTGTTGAAAATGCAGCAACAAAATCTGGTTTTGACTTTGCCTTAGTCAAACTAGATTAAAATTTCAATTTCAATTTCAATAGAATACTTGGAGGTAGTTAACTGAGGTGACATAGATTTTTTCACTCAGTTAACTCAGATAATTCAAGTTATAGACACTTGATTTCATTTCCACATGATTGATTTCTAATTTTTAGCAATCTATTTCAGTTAAGTTGAGTTATTGTCAATTAAACTAGTTCCAACTATTAGGGAAACTAGTGGAGGGTCAAGTTGTGCAATGTAACTTCAGTCACACTCTGTGGTCATCTAGTTAACTGATCAATCATCCCAAAATAACTAATTCATGCAAATAATTTGAGTTACCCATTTGATAGTTGAGTTCATGGAAAGTGTACTATCAGTTGTAAACTAGTCCAAGTTGTATACGTATTGCATGCAGTCAAAGGACGTGCCTACACGAATTGCACAATACAATTGAGAAATTTCCATAAAAAATAGGGGATAATTCCTCAATGAAAAACGCAAGGAAATAGGAGCTTGGAGGCTTGAAAATTTGGCTAAGTATTTGTCAGGTTCAGTGAGTCAGGTAGAGGATAGAAGGTACAGGTGCAGGTTGTGCTCAAGCTTGAGAAATCATATTATATTCATCCATATTATTTGATTAATGCAATACAAATAGTAAGGGGTTTTGAGCAGTTTTTTCCCGCTAGATAAATCTTTGTGTATGTATGTTGAATCTTGACGCATGTTAATGATTTGTGTTCTCGATCATGAATTTGCTTTTGAAAATTAGTAGAGTATATTCTAGTCTTGTGATTTAGTAAATTTCATGAGCAGTTCAAAATATACACATTAATTTCTACATGGTATCATAGCCAGATTCACAATAGAGAAGATATTTCGAAGTTTTCATTGCAAAAGGTTCGAATTTGAAGATTAGTGTTATAAGTTTTCTCCAATACTGAGAACATGACTTTCAATGGACTCAGGCTCAAGTATGATTTGGAAGGAACCACAAAATTTGTGGCATGGAAGATCCACATGGAGGTAGTATTGGATGACAATGGGATACTATAATACATCAAGAAATATGTAGCAAAACCCCAAGCATCTGATGCCCAGAATATTGCTTAGTGGAAGAAAGATGTGGCCAAAGAGAGGAGAATCATATTGGAGGGAGTACGAGATCATATTGTCTTTAATCTCCATGGGAAAGAGAATTCGTTCGTGATGTGGAAAACACTAACATAGTTGTTTGAGAAAAATAGTGACCACATGAAGCTCACACTCAAGGATAAGCTTCGAAATAGTAAGATGCAAAATAATGACACAATTATGCAGTACCTGAGTAGGATTACATAGTGTCATGATTAACTTTGTAGGGTTGGTGTTAAATTTCTTGAAAAATACTTGGTAGCTCTATCCCTTTTGGGCCTTCCTAAGAGCTGGCATAGTTATCTATATTCAATAAATGGTAGAGATAAACTACCAAGTTGGGAGCAGTTATGGTCTAATCTATTGCAGGAAAAAATAAGGAGAGTAACAGAGACAAGACTTCATCCAAGTTCGAGGATGAGGATAATTGTTCCTTGGATGGAAAGGAAAAGAAAGGGAAAGGGAATAAATTCCAATCTAAAGCAAAATCCAATCAAGGGGGAAGAAGAAAGACTTGTCTAGAATCAAGTGCTTTCACTATCATGAATTTGGACACTATGCCACGAAATGTCTACACAAGAAGACAAGTAAGAAGACCTCAGGAGGAGCAGCACGTGAATCTTTAGCTTCACAATTAGAGCTTGATTTTTCTCTCATTACATACATGGAAAACAAAGTGATGGGAAGCATGTGGTATCCGGATAGCTGTTCCTCAATCCATATGACAGGGAACAAATATTTTTTAATGACTTGGACGAGAAAGATATCCAGATGCACATCGATATGGGAGATGATGGAAGGTACAACGTGACCGGGATCAACATCATCACCTTTCAAAGGGAGTCGACATCCCCTCTCCAGTTCAAGGATGTGATGTTTGTATCAGGTTTAAATAAGAATATGATTTCCATCATAGTGTTGGAAGAATGTGACGATGATGTGATATTCATCAAAATAAAGGAATTCTTGAGACACATCACCATGGGACAAGTGAAGCAGATTGGGGTTTGAGTGAAGAACCTATACAAGCTAGATGTGGAAGATTATGTTACTTTGAGCACAAAGGCAGAGAAGGTGCAGAGCGAAGATGTTGGTGAATTTTGGCATAGAAGACTTGGACATTTGCATCACGGAGTCTTGAAAATAATGCATCAGATCACCATAGGCCTCCCTAATGGAGCACTAGAGAAGTAGGACACATGAAAAGGGTGTACCTTGGGGAAGTACACAAAATACACATTCAATGATCGAGATAGAAGGGCACATGTAATCCTTGAAAGGATCCACTCTAATGTCTGTGAACCTTTCTTGACAAACTCCACTTCCATGCACATGTATTATGTTATAATTGTAGATGATTTCTCGCGAAAGTGTTGGATTTTACTCATGCAGAAGAAAGACCGGAGATTCTCCAAGTTTGTTGAATTTAAGGAACTTGTTGGGAAAGAAATTGGCATGAAAGTGAAGGCTATCAAGAGTGATAACAGAGGTGAGTATGTGTCGAATGAGTTTAAATTTTTTTGTGCAAAGGAAGGCATTCGACGATAGTTGAAAACACCCCACAACCCACAATAGAATGGGGTGTTTGAGAGGAATAACAAATGTATAGTGGGGTCAAAAAGGGTGATGTTGCATGACCAAGGCCTACCTTTGCACTTAAGGGTTGAAACATGCAACACAATGATCTATTTGTAGAACAAGAGTCCACATCGAATTCTTGGGATGAGTATACCAGAAGAAGATTTTTCAGGGAAGAAACTAGATGTGTCACACTTCAAGATATTTGGAGCATCAATATATTGCCATGTCTCCAAGGAATCAAGGAAAAATATAGAGCTGACAATAGAGTTGGGGATATTTTTTGGGTACACTGATGCACCTCACAACTATTGGGTGTATCTGCCATATCTCAGGATGGCATTTGTTCGTAGAGATGTGAAGTTAGATGAGGAAAAGGAAATGAAGTGTTCTATTGAGAGGGAGATTAAGTTTCATGTAGATCAATAGTTTTTTACTCCAAAGGAAGAACCTCAATAAGTTATGAAGCAACCAAAAACAGAGGATGAGAGAGTGGAGACAACCACTCAAGCAGATACATCCAAAGAAGAAAGGAAACGAACCAAGGAAGCTAACATATTATTGTTGGATGCTAAAGAGATTGTGGGAGCACCCACATCACAACGCAAGCAGAGGAGGTCATTGGATCACTACAATGGATACATGGCTCTGATGACTGAACTAGTAGAGATAGAACAAGCCTCATTCGAGGAAGTAGTAGACAAACATGTATGGGTTGATGCTATGGTAGAGGAATATGATTCCATTGTCAGAAAAAATGCTTACGAAGTGGTCCCAAGGCCAAAAAATAAATTAGTGGTAGGTTCGAGATAGATTTACAAAGTAAATAATGCAGCGGATGGAAGCATAGAGAAGCACAAGTCCATATCTATGGCTAAGGGGTACTCTCAGGTTGATGGCATTGATTATGAGGAGACATTTTCTCCTGTATCAAGGTACTCTTCCATCAGATCAATTTTTGCTCTGGACATATGGGGTGGAAGATCCACCATATGGATGTGAAGACAACATTCCTCAATGAAGTTATTAAGGAGGAGGTGTACATTGAACAACTTGAAGGATTTAGACCTTTGACAGAGAGTCAAATATGTGCACACTGAAGCAAACATTGTATGGGTTGAAGCAAGCACCTCATGCTTGGTACACCAAGATCGATAGCTACCTCACTGGGTTGGGCTTCACCAAAAGTGAAGCAGATGCAAACCTTTAACACGTCTTCGTAGAAGTTAAATTGTTGATTAGTGTCAAATATGTTGATGACTTGATTTTTACCGGTGATTAACAACTTATTAGGTCTTACAAGGAGGACCTTGCAAGACAATTTGAAATGAAGGACATGGGTCTCATGCACTATTTCCTCAGTTTGGAAGTATGGTAGAGAGAAGGGGAATTGTTTGTCTCTCAAGGTAAGTATGCCAACGAGATACTTTAGAAGTTCCTCATGGATGCATGCAAAACCATGGAGACTCATCTAGTGAACAAATTGAGGGAAGATAATGCCACTTCAGGTGAGGAAGTGGATGTTATTGTGTACATGAAGTTGGTGTGTTCATTCATATACCTTGTGAACACACGACCATACATGTGTTATGCAATCAACTAGTTGAGCCAATCCATGGTTTGACCGACCAAATTGCTTTGGAGGGATGCTAAACATGTACTACGGTACCTCAAAGGCACCACTCAGTTTGGACTTTGGTACATACAGATAAAGGGAGTGAAGTTGCAAGGCTTCACAAATGCAAATTGGGCAGGAAGTCTATTAGACCGGAAGAGCACATCAAGAGGAATTTTCAGTGTTGGGTCTGCAACGATTTCTTGGTATAGCAAGAAGCAGAGATCAATGGCACTGAGCTCAGAAGAAGCAGAGTACATGGTTTCCAACCAAGCAGCATGCGAGGCTATCTGGATGAGAAAGATTCTTGTTAGGTTATTTGTTCAGATGATGGATCCTACTGTGATTTACTTTGACAATCAGAGTTGTATCAAACTATTTTAGAATTCAGTTTATCATGATCGATCCAAGCACATAGATAGTTGGCACAATATCATGTTCTACGAGATTGTGTGCAGAGGTAGATCATGTTGTTTTAATACATTCCAACAGAGGAACATGATGCAAACATTTTGAAAAAAATAAAATGTTAAGAGGTAAATTCAAGTTCCATAGAAGCAAGATTGGAGTATCTAATAATCCCTTTCTTGTTGATAGAGAGTGTTGAAAATGCAGCAAGAAAATATAGTTTTGACTTTGCCTTGGTCAAACTAGATTAAAATTTTAATTTTAATTTCATCAAAATACTTGGAGGTAGTTAACTGAGGTGATATGGATTTTTTCACTCAATTAACTCAGTTAATTCAAGTTGGAGACACTTTATTTCAGTTCTACATGGTTAATTGATAATTTTTAGCAATATATTTCAGTTAAGTTGAGTTATTGTTAGTTAAACTAGTTCCAATTGTTGTAGAAAATAGTGGAGGGTCAAGTTGTGCAATGTAACTTAAATCAAACTTAGTGGTCATCCAGTTAATTGATCAATCAACCCAAAATAACTTATGCATGCAGATAATTCAAGTTACCCAGTTGAGATTGGATTTCAAGGGCAGTATACTATCAGTTGTAAACTAGTCCAACTTGTACAAGCGATGCATGCAGTCAAAGGAGGGGCCTGCGGGAATTGCACAATATAATTGAGGAATTTCCCTAAAAAATATGATCTAATTCCTCAATGAATAGTGCAAGGAAATAGGAGCTTGGAGGCTTGAAAATTTGGCTAAGTATTGGCCAGGTTCAGTTAGTTAGTCAGAGGATAGAAGTTACAGGTGCAGGTTGTTCTCAAGCTTGAGAAATCATATTGTATTCATCCATATTCTCTTATCAATATAATACAGATAGTAAGGTTTTTTTAGCAGTTTCCTTCCCCTAAATAAATCTATGTGTATGTGTGTTGAATATTAATTCATGTTAATTGTTTTTGTTCTCAGTCATGAATTTTCTTTCGCAGATCAATAGAGTAGCTTCTAGTCTTGTGATTTAGTAAATTTCATGAGAAGTTTAGGATCTACTCATTAATTTCTACAGAAAGAATGAAAATCTATTCAAATATTTGGTGACTCTAAATTGGTCATTTGTTAGACAGGGGGGAAATCATATCCAAAGATATGGGCTCTACAATTTGGCTATTCTTCTCAAAGATATTGCCTCTTTATTTGATAAAATATCCTTCTTGCATATCTATAAGCAATACAATTCCTAATTTGATACATTATATAAGGCATGTGAGGATGGTGATCTCAAGTAGGTGTTTGAAAAGGGAAGTAGATTAGGATCATTGTATCATTTATATTTTATCCTATAAAAAAATCTTGGAATGTTCTCGCTAATGAGTTATCTTTTGTGAGAATTTTATGTAAAAATATAGGGATTGTTAAATAGATTATAATGTAGAAATTTTTATTGGTGGATGTGTACGAATAAGATATGTTGAGGGTAATTTAATGAAAGATAAATGTAACTCACACCTCCCCTCACATCTACCCACTTTCACCGGCTTACCCGAGGTAGACATGAGATGAGGGGAAATTATGACCAAACTCAACCTTCTAGGTGACCTTAAGGAAATGGAGTTGAAAAACATCCTTACTGGCCTCCCTCAGGTGCCACATGACCCTCCAAAAGGAAACAACCCCTCAAGGTGTCCATCCCCTAAGCCAAAATGACATTTCCCTGAGTTTTACCCCCAATCACTCCCTTTCCAAGGCCTCAGTGCGATTGGAACCTCCCAGTCGCATGCATGAGCCTACATCAATGTGGTTGTGGACTAAATTGCTCAGTGTTGTACAAGTGACTGCATATTTTAAGGATAGATTCCAGAGCTCTGGCTATACCTCTACCCATAAATCCATGTAACTTTCAGAAATCATAAATTTCACAAGGACAATACTTTTAAACCAAAAACTACATGTGGACTAGGCTTGACCATCCCCAACTGGGACTAACATTCTGTCAAACACTTGGAAACAATGCAATCTACACGTCATGAATACAATACTGAACATAAGGAACATACAATTCATATGAAACTGATCAATAATGATCACCACCCTCTCCCATTAGTTGTCTTAACATTAATTAGGTCTTGCATCCATTATTCTTTCATTTACCGGTAAAACATGAAATAGACCATGACTAGAACCAGGCACATAACCATGCTTATAACCAACATATAACCATATAAATAACCATAATATAAAATCCATTAAAGCCACATAAATACAAGTACAAAAGCAAGAGAACTTAGCTTTCATTAAGCATAGGAAAGAGTCGACCAGGTTCGGGACTTCCACGTACCACCTGACCATACACATGGCTAAACCAGATATTTATTTCAGCCAGTCACCCCCGTGCCATTTCCAAGCATTAATGTGGGATCTCATGGATAAAACAATATAAAAACAACCAAGGGAATCCAGAGTTTAAACCACATCAACCCTCACCATACCATGATCTCACCTAAACTGACACTGAAATCACAAAACTGAACTGAGCTTGGAATGCCTCCATATCTCATCACTATCCTTGAGGAATTTTTCCTCTCCTTGTCTCTAGGCTTTACCACAATACGCACAAGATCACTAGGCCCTGATTGAGACACCACCCTCAGGCTTTACCTTGTATCCAACCACAACTGATCAAGGGATTCCCAGGCCTTTGGGAATGAACCTGAGACCACCTCCACCCCAGATTTTGAAACCATCCGGAAATTCCAAAGCTCAAAACCGAGAATAATCCCATCACAACATGGTTATCCATAAAAGGCAATGCAAGGCTAAAAACCATTGTCAAAACCTGAAAAACCATGCCACTAACAACAACAGAACCAAATATCAACATGCATGTCAAAACCAACTAGGAAATCATAAATGCAATATGTTACCTAGAAAGTATTCCAGCTAAAGCTGCTTGATCCTGCTCTTTCTTGATTGATATTTTTTTCCTTTCCTTTCCTTATCCTTCCTTTTCTTTCTTTTCCCTTTTCTTGATCCAATGTTGAAATGATCCAAGAAAACTCTAAGTTTCCAAGAGTGTGAGAGAGATAATATAGAAAGAGCTCCAAAACTGAACTGACAAAAGCTACCAACTGGTCCTCATAAGCCTTTTTATCAATGAGGCCTCTATTTTCTTCATTTTCCATTATTTTCCTTCAATTTCCTCCTCACATGCAACCTGTGACCTTTCACCTTCCTTTTCTCCTAATTTCCTTTATTTTCATAAATAAATGTGCGAAAAAAATAATTCCTTTTTAATGCCTAAGCCATTGCCTTTGCCAATTTCCTTTGCCATAATAACTTAAATGAACACCTGCACTAGGATGTTTTTCCCAAAATTTAGCTTGGAATAAGTGTCCCTTAATCGTGGTCTTATTTTTTGCTTTTATTAACTTTTATTACATGAAATTTTATCCTGGGTCAGTTACTCCCACTTGGGGAACATTGTCCTCAGTGTTAATCCACACCTATACCTCAATAAAACAACAGAAAAGAAAACATACTGCCCATGGAGCTTTATAACTTAGCTCCTTGCAGTATTTACAATGAATAACCTACACAAAACAAAAAATCATCATGACAACATGACAATATAACAACCATACTTATTAGAGCTTTATAACTTAGCTCATGGAGGTATTTACAATAGCAATCATACATAAACATGTACAAATACTAAAACCACTTTTCCTCAATTGGAAAACAATGAAGGATACTTAGCCCGCATCTGATCTGTCATCTCCCATGTAGCTGCTTTAGGCCTAAAGTGATTCCACTGCACTTTAACTTGATCTATGGCTCTGTTCCTGAGCATGAGTTGTTTTCGCTACAATATGCACTGAGGTTCTGGCTGGAATTATCCTTCTTGCTCCACCTGCAATACAAACCAATCAATAATATGATCAACATCCTTTATATACCTTTTAAGTAATGAAACATGAAAAACACCATGGACTTTCACTGTTGGAGGCAGTGTGAGTTAATAGGCCACTGGTCCAATCCTCTCAAGAATCTCAAAAGGCTCGTAATACCATGGTTCCAACTTGGCACATGATCCAATCCTCTCTTTTCTTGGGGTTGATGCGCAAATACACATGCTCCCCAACCTGAAACTGCTTAAATGCCCTGTGTTGGTCTGCATAAATATTCTACCTGTTCTGTGTTTCCTTTAGATTCTTCTTTATAACCTTCAATTGCAGTTCCATATCTACCAACATGTCCGGTCAAATAATTACCCTATTCACTAGATCACTCGAGCTGATGGAAGTATTCAAAACTGCCCATACAGTGCCTCAAACTAACTCATCCTCAATGACTCTTGATAACCATTTTTGTATGCAAACTCAACCAAGGTAAGGTACTCCTCCCATCTCCTCTACTGATGCATGACATACATCCTCAACATATCCTCTAGGATTCTGTTGACCCTCTTTCTCTGTCCATATGTCTATGGGTGATAGGATTTATTGGAGGCCAACTCTATCCCTAAAACTGCAAATAACTCCTTCCAAAACTCGGAAGTGAAATTGGTATCCCTGTCCAACACAATATTCTTCGAAATACCATGTAATACACAATCTCCTTGATGAATACTTGTGCCACCTCACTCGTTGAATATGTAGTCTTCACTCGAATGAAGTGAGCCACCTTGCTCAATCTGTTGACCACAACCATGATATAATCATGCTTCCTCACTATCCTCAGAAGACATGTAATAAAATCCATGGAAATGACCTCCTATTTCCATTCTAGAATCAGAATAGGTTGTAGTATACCACCTGGATGTTTACTGTTAGTCATCAGTATTTTTCACCCGTTGTTGATGACTAGTTGTAACAGCCAAGTTTTCCAACAGCCGATCTGAAAATTTGACAAATTTGCCCTCCTACCTTTTCAGTTCATTCATGACAGGATGAAACCCCATTATCAATCCCTACCTAGCCTCAGCCACACTAGTCTGCCCATCAGCTCTAAAAAGACAATCCAAATCTGTTCAAAAAGCCTCCCCTAAGTTAGGAAGTGGCGCTTTAAGGCTTTTCACCCTTGGCAACCATCAAAAGGCCAAAAAACCTCCATCTGCTACAGACCAGTCCCGAACAGACCTCTCACTCTGCTAATGGAGTCTATCATAGCCCTAAGTTGCACCACTTATGCACCTTTAAGTCTCAGCAATGCATAGACCATAAATGTCAAGCTGATTTTAGGTGTTTTATACTGTTTGTGGATTTTACAAGCACAGGAAACATGTCAGCATCTCAGAAGAAAATTATTGACTCCACATTAGAAGAACATCTACTTATCAATGTGATCATGAGCCTGAGATACATCTACAGGACAGAGAATCTCTCATCAAGCTCTTGTAACTTCATTCAGCCTGAAAAGACAGCAGAAGAAAAACAACACTGTCAAGAAGCTGTCGATAAGTCATGGCTAAGAACCTCCTTCATTTATAAGCAGAGGGTTAAGGTGCCTCCTTCATCCATAAGCAGAG